>JANTPZ010102239.1:0-33289 GCA_025593235.1 Vachellia pachyceras
CTTAGTGCGAAAACTAACACTTTCCCTCATATTTTGTGAACTATGATGGCCTAATTCATTTTCAAGAGGAAATCCATTATCCAACATCTTTTACACCTTAATCCTGTTTTGCTGCTTCCTCATAATTCAAAAATACCAAAAAGAGATTTTACTTTGTATTTAGCCTTTAGGTACATAGTAAATTTTGAATCAAAAACGGCTTTTTTTTTTGCAAAGCGATCTTAAACACAAGCTAAAATCTAGTGGTATACAGAGCTCCGTAGAGAACGACCTAGGGTTGCATCCTATGCAATCCTTGGAAATCACAAATCTTTTGATCCATTTTCAAGGTTAGACAACGACAAAGTTTCATAATCTGTGGTGTACTCGGATCACTTTATATATTAAAAACTTTATACAAAATAAATTTCTAAAATACCTTAGATGTCCAATAAATAAATTTAACTATAAAAAATATCTATTATTATATAGAAAATGATTATAAAAGTATATCTATTATTATATAGTCTTCTATAAATAAAACTCCAACTATACAAAAATTTAAATATTAAAATATCCTCTAACTAACATGATATTACTACCATTAGATAGAGAAAAATATTTAGAATAACTTTTATGGAGGAACTATATTAAAAATAAATCATTTTTCTTACCTAAATAATCTTAAAGCAAAACCTTTGAGCTCAAAAATTCCTTCAGAGCTCTTTTTCTCATTCCTTCTCTCCTTTTCTCTCTCTCTCTTCTCTCTCCTTTCCATTGTGCTTGTGTGTGCGTGTGAATTGGGGGGAGGGATATATATAATACGCCTCCACCGCTTTTCTCTGCAATGTGTGTGTCTCTATTTTTTTAAGATAAGGCTCCAGAAGGCGGTGGAAGGCTCCAGAAGGAGAAAAGGGGAAATTACCGGAAAAGCCCCAGATTTTCAAGAAATTACAATACTAATAGAAAAATTAGGATATTACATAATGAATACCCAATTCTACCCAGTTCAATTTAAGAAATTCTTAAAAGTAAATAAAGAATTCTTATACCTTTTACAAGGTTATTATGGCTCTACTAACCAACCTCGGAGCTCTAAGATCGATGGAGCCACCAAATTTGATGGGCGGACCGTTAGTCGCCTTAGATCCGCGTAAAAAATTTTAACCAAATTAATGTAATATAGCACCAATCCGAGTCATTCTCACTTTAAGGAGCTGAAAAATAGTGAAATTAATTCATAGTAATTGAATGCGAGTAACCTAAACAGAAAATTAATTTGAGAAATTTTCTAAGTAAATGTTGTGAATTAAATTGAAATTGAAGTGCTTCTTTTTTATTTTCTTAAATGAAAATAATTGAAATAAATTTTAGTAAAAGAAATAGAAACGAGACACAAGAGTAAATGATGATAATAATCAATCCTCCAACTCAACAACGCCGACAATCATCACTTCACTAGATATGAGAGTTAAAATAATAAATTAAAGAATTATAATTAAGCTTTAATCCAACAACCGAGCCACCTCGAATTGTCACAAAATATTTCGAAATTTACAATTTACTAACTGCCACCAGAATAGTAAAGAGAAATTAAGGATAATAAAACCACTGCTTAATTATAACTCTTAAATTTCTTTTTATTTTTTTAAATTTACCCTTTGATTCTAATTTCTTCCAAAAATACCCATAATTGACTTTAATTTCATATAATCACAATTAATAATAATTAATGTACTTAAATCAATAAAAATCCAATAATAGCACTAAAATCTCTTAAAATGCTATGAATGCATTTAATAAAATATAATTATTTCAGTGGACGGTAAGGGGATATAGATAAAATATTTTTTAAAAAATAAAGGAAGAAAAGTGGGGACAATTATGTAATTTCACAATATTTAAGTTTCTAAATTTGTACAGAGGGTTCGATATGAGATTTTATTTATTGGAAACTCTTATTTATCTTTTATCTATATTACAGGTATTTTTATGGATTTTTTATTGAAAAAAGTATTTAGGATTTATTAGTTATTTATTTGAAATCATTTTATCCGACTTAGATATGTAGGCAAAGGGATATAAGGATAGGTGTTGCACGAATTGGGACTGCACGTAGATGAATGATTGTGTTGACACTAGTGGAAAAAATACCTTTTAAACTGCACAAAAAGGCTTTTTAAACTGAATATGTGATTTAGATAAAACCTGTTTAAAAATATATACTTTTTAAATCACACGTAGGTATAGTATAAAAAGTCTCTTTTTAAACCCTATATACAGTCTAAAAAATAAATTAGTTAGATCGCACGGAGAACGATGCAGTCTAAAAAGTGTCTTTTAGACTTCACGGAGATTCATTATGTCTAAAAAGCCAATTATTTTTTTAAAAATTAAATATTGGCATTGTATGGCCATATAATTTTTATGATTAAATAAATTTTATAATATATTGAAAAGAAAAACGTGACAAAATAAATCTTTTATTGAGGATTTATTGATCTAAACCATACAAGCATATAACAAGATGATGCAAACTATAAATTATACATAATAATCCCTAAAAAAGATTTACATACTATTTTCAATAGTAATGTTTCTTCTTGATTACAACCTAAAAAAATGATTGTAGCAACACTAACACTTGAATTAACACGCAAATCAACATCCTTTCAACAACAAAGATGATCAAAAATACAAAAACAAACAGTAATATCATGAGTCAACATAGCTAAGGTGTTAGCACTTTAGTTAGCCGCTACACAAGTTTCTGTTAGTAACTCTTCCAAAAGATATTCCATAACTGGCCATATGCATAAACCTTGCAACTGCTAATATGAATAGCATGAAAAGCTAAAACAAATTCAAGCAAGCACCATAAGAAATGTCTCTATTTCCTCAGTAATTTTCATAATGTTTCAAGGACAACCAAGAGTTTTTAGGAAAGTTGTAAACTGATCCTACAATGCCCACTAACGTGCAAAGGTAATGTGCTGCCATGTGTTTAAGCTTCTTCGAAAACGACACTGAATTTGCACTAAATTTTCCCAAAGGTTAATAGTCCAGAGAAAAGCAATTAACTTTATGAAATGGGTTGAGTTTGCTTATTAAGCCCAAAGCAACATTAGAGTTAAAGATACATGTATAACCAATATCCTTCCAATACTGATAGGCTAATGTTCATCAGACAAAAAAAGCAACAAGAAAAATCTTTTACCTGCAAATCCTCCATCACGGTTGGGTAGAATCCTTCAGGTCAATATAACAGGAATACCCTCCGGGAATTTGCGTACTAGGTAGAGGAACATTTACTATAACTTGTGACGAAAAACGTCGTCTGAATTTTTAGCCCAAAAAAACGCCGTCTGAATTGAACGCAGCTTTATAATATATATATATATATATATAACCCTCACATTAATGGCCTTTTAATTAATCTTTACATATATTTGGAAGTGACGTCTAGTATAATAATACCCATTGATGAGCCTCGTCGTGCTGAAATAACAGATAATCAAACTAATTAAAATCACTCAGCAGCAATTCTCTGCGTCAATATTTGGAGTCCCATATAACTGCAACACCACAAAGCAAAAGCCAATGGAATGAGCATTAATTAACAGATCCATGGAGTAGAAAATCTCAACTAATATGTATATACACACATATATAAAAGAAGGAAAAATATTGTTGAAGTGCCTTCCAAGCATCATAACAATGGCTTGTGGATTAGTGCCAGGAGAATAATTAAAGGTGGAACCATCAATAACACGCAGATAGTCAACCCCAATAACTTTATGATCACTATCCACCACCCCCTACTTGGCAGCCTCCATGATAATGCCATACCGTCACACCGAGTTCCTGCAAAACTCCTCCAATGGCGTCACCGGATCCACCAGCTTCGGCAATAAGTTCACATGCCATCTTGAGGTCAGGTTAGCCACCAACACTTCCTTAGGGCCCATTCGGGGTGGTTCTAAGTTTTTGGTTTTTAGTTTTAAAATACAATTTTGAAAATAAAACGTGTTTGACTTAAATGGGGTTAAGTTAGTTTTTAATACTATTTCAAAACAAATTTTATTCAGATTTGAAAACCACAAAAAAAGCTTTGAGATTTTAAAGGAAAAGGCTGTATCATGAAAAGCAAGAAAGTGGTTTTTGTCATTTTCGTTGTTTTATCATTATATATATAATCAAAGGGTGGTACTTCACCATTATTGGATCATGATTGATCCTTCCAATCGTCTCTCATTGATGAATTCATCACTCAATTGATCCTTCCAATCGTCTCTCGATATTTGATGGCATGTGAGAATGAAGATGTTGAAGATGTGGTGGTTACGGGATCAAAAAAAGTTATATGGCCTCTCGATATTAAATCATATTTTATAGGTTTAATGGAAGAGGAAGTTAAAAAAGGTAATAGACAAACAGCTACTCTTACAAAGGCCACGTGGAGGCATATTAAGGAAGAGTTGAAAAGCAAATTTAGAAAGGAATACACATCTCACCAATTTAAGAACAAATTTAATCAATTGAGAGGAAAATGGAAGGGTTTTATCAATCTTTTGAAAATGGAGAGACTGGATTAGGGTACAATTCAGTTACTGGTCAAATTATCATCTCAGAAGATGAATGGAAGAGTTATGTGAGGTATGTTCAAATTTGAAGCTGCATTACTTTATTTTCACTTATTAGGTTATTATTTTACGATATACTAACAATACAACTTATGTTTTAGTAGAAGTAAAAGTTTGCAAGGCAATTTAAGAAGAAAGGTTGTTTGCATTATGATAAATTATGTGTCATTTTTGGAGACACGACTACTTCTGGTTCAAATCAACATCCTTCCACCAAAAGCCCTTCTATTAGTGATGACAGTGAAGAAGATAATATATTTTATCAAGAGGAAGATAGTTCTCAAGCAAAGAAAAAGACAAAAGTTAGTATAGATGCCAAGAAAATGAAAGCAAGAAAGAACGCTCAAGTGGCATTTGTGAATGCTTTGACAATTTTTGGGAGAAACCACTAAGAAGATTGAAATTATGGAGAAGATGAATGCAAGCCAAGTCACAATATCATCTACTAATGCCACAATGGAAGTAGTTGGACAAAGTAGTGTGCAAGACAAGGAGTCACTATTGACCTGTTTAAAGGTCCTTGAAGGACTTGATCACATTGATAGTGCTTCTTTTGCAAAGGATGTGAAGTTATTGAAAGAAGATCCTTTGTGGAGAGATATATTTCTAACATTATCAGAAGAGTGGAGGAAAGATTTAGTTCTCAATTTAGTTTAGTATATGTCATGATATATTATATTTTGGTTCTCTAGTATTGTTAGTTCTTTGAATCTTTATGTCTAGA
Source organism: Vachellia pachyceras (assembly GCA_025593235.1). Taxonomy (NCBI): domain Eukaryota; kingdom Viridiplantae; phylum Streptophyta; class Magnoliopsida; order Fabales; family Fabaceae; genus Vachellia; species Vachellia pachyceras. The sequence continues at coordinate 5,347 of JANTPZ010102239.1, forward strand.
TCTATAACTTTATTATGGTTCTATAGTATTGTTGGTTCTCAATCTATTCCTTTTTTATGAACATTATGTTTGTATTGATGGAATTATAAATGTTATTTAGTCATATTGCATTTATTTCTTAGCAAAAAATTGTTAATTTGTAGGATACTAATGATGGATATTTGACAATTAGGAGCTTGATATATGATTCTGATAAAGAAGATCTCCAAAATATTATGTGTCTTTATATTAACTTAGAATATAATATATAGTTTGTTGAAACCAATACCTCAACCGCAAAGGACTTCAAGATTGTTAGGACAAGAATGGGTGGTTGAAGTATTAAATGGCCATCCAAGGACTTGTTATGAAAACTTTCGAATGACTTCATCCCAATTTATTAAATTTTGTGAGCTGCTAAAAGAAAGGGAAAAACTAAAAGATACTATGTTTTTTACTATTCAAGAGCAGGTTGCAATATTTCTACTCATTATTTGCTAAACAGTATGAACTAGATTTACAGGTGATCTATTTCAACATTCAGCGGACACAATTCATAGGAATTTCAAGAGTGTTCTAAAAGCCATTTTCTCTCTTTCTAAAGAATTTCTTATTCATCCTCCCTTTGATGAAGTTGCTCCAGAGATACGATTTAATCCAAGATTTATCCTTTTTTTCTAGGTAAATATGACACTTTACTAACTTATAAATGATTTTCAATATAAATATCCTTTACTAATATTTTTTCATTTCATTAAAGAATCGTGTAGGAGCTATTGATGGTACTCATATTTCAACATGCATTCCAAAGGATGAGGTTCACATGTGCTGTTGCTCTTTTGATATGAAGTTCACATTTTCTATGGTTGGTTGGGAGGGTACAACAAATGACTCAAGGATTTTTTAGAAACTATTCATAATGTGGAGAATCATTTTCCTATTCCTCCTGAGGGTAAATACTATTTAGTGAACTCTGGATACACTAATATGCCTGGCTTTGTTTCACCAAATCATGGAGAACATATCACTTGTGTGATTATAGAGGCTAGAGATCACCCCAAAGTCCAGAAGAATTATTTAACTACATGCATTTTTTTAACATAATGTCACTAAAATATATTTTGGAGTCTTAAAAGCACGTTTTCCTATTCTCAAATCCATGCTGTTATATGCTTTGAAAAGGAAAAAGTAGATACCACTTGCATGTTGTGTCATTCACAATTTTATTAGGATGGAGATGCAAGATGATCATTTATTTACACAATACGCTAATGAAAATGTTGAATTGTAAGTTGAAAAATCGAATAGAAACAATGCCACAGAGGAATATGTGTTACCACAAGTGACTGCAAGAGATATTCGTCGAATGGATGGATTTTGAGATCGATTAGCTCAATGATTATGGAATGCAGCTAATGTAGCACCGTAATTATATTATGATAAAATTTAAGTATTATGACATATTTTGAAATAAGTACGCTTATGTATTTTTCTCTTTTGGGGGATAATGAAAGCATATATTATTACTATCGCATGTGTAATTTTTGCTTAATAGAATTTTAGAAAACAAATCAATGGTGGATTGGTTACTATTATATTTATTGTTATTGTAGTTATTTTTTATATTATCGTAATATTTTATTATTATTTATTATATTTTTAAACTTTAGTAAATGTTAGTTTTTATATTTTTATTTAATATAATTATTTTAATTTTTTATATTTTATTTTTTATTATATTTAATTTTATTATTTGTTCATAATTTGATGGTAGAATAGTTGATTTGACATACTTTACCTATTTCTAATTCACAACACCTTTTTAAAATTGATACCACATCAGAAATTAAAGGAATAATAACATTTATATTCTTAAATGATAATACAAATAAGTTTTATCTTGGGAAACTATAAGCCTTATAATATAATTATAATATCTGAAATTTATACTTATAAGATATATATATATATATAATATGAGATTGGATTTGCTATCAATCTTAAATCATATCAACAATGCCAAAACATATAAACAAATCTACCTTAATAAAAGATTGCTTGAATCTTATGAAACCTATATTGTTAGAGGATTTAGCCGTTGCAAGAAAACTCAACAACTTAACAAAAATTGAATTGAAATGTGTGTGTTTCTAAATCGTTACAATTGATCACTGGTCTACATCACATTCCAAATATTTAGGCATAATGATCATTACAGAACATATATAGCTAAGTGTGTAATAACAAATCAAATCAACAAGGGACTATGTAGGCCACAAGAACAGTGATATCATCAATCTTTCCTCCTGAATGTTGTCTCCCAGCCTTGCGAGATGCTTCTGAAAATGGGGTTTCTACATGTCTAGTAGTCTAGGAATTACAGCGAGCAACTTCGGCTGTAAGCCAAGAGATCCTCAGGCATCACTCTCTTGTCATCGTCACCTCCACATTTCAACTCTATGTACCTCTAAATCTCTCTGGGATAAACATTATCAAATACCCCATTTGTCCCAAACAACACTATATATCCCTCCCTCACTTCCAGATTGAATTCCTCAGCTTCCTTTAGTGTGTCGCTCTTCTTGCTATTTCAAGCTGATATGGCATGTTGAAACGATGTTGTTGTGTCGGTGATTGGACACTAACTTGAGGTCCCTGAATACCATGAACCCACTATCTCCGACATTCACAGCATGCAAGGAGTAACATGGCTCCTTAACGTTATCATCAGAGTTTCGTTTCAGAGTGGCAATGTAGGCGGTGGAGGAGCCTATGCTTTTTGTGTTGGCAAATGCCTGCTCTAGAACTGTTTTGGGGATGATGGATCCTCTTGGTTGGAGCTGTGCTGAGTACGCGACGTTTTGGATGAGTTCACGAGTGTATTGGCCTGCATCAATGCCTTGCGTCGTCCAGCCTCCGATACTGTCGGCGATGCCCACAATGTTTTGTTTGGGGCAGATGAAGTAGGTTTCTTCACCTTGGGGTTTTTCGGGGTTGGGCTTTGGGTAGTAGGTTGCTCCGACGTCCATCTTTAGTTGGGTTGCCCTCTTCTTTGCCGGTGGCAAAAATGGGTCAACTATTGCACGACGTTTCTTGATGATCATGACTGAACATTTTGTGGATGGAAAAGTAAGCGGTGAGACAAAGCTATAACTCATGGTTTAGATAAATCTTCTGATTTTGATACCATATCAGAAATTAAATGAATAATAACATTAAACTTTTCATATGATAGTATAAAAAGTGTTTATCTAGACAATTATAAAGGTTGCAAATAGAGTGGGGTTTTGTTCTCCTGAAGTTTTTCAATACTTTAGAAACACCTTTGTGTTCATGTAATTCTAAAATGCTTTTATCATTGTGTGACTTGTTACAATCGAGTAAAGCATTAACTTCGGTAGGAAATAAAAATCTTTTATAACTTCACCCTTATTTAAGAATACAGAAAAAAATTAAATAAAAGTTAAATATTCTTCTACTAAACTGCGATGGGTAATATTTAAAAAGTTTATGAATAACCCATCAAATAAACCGTATTTTAAATAAAAATTAAGTAATAATTATTTTATTGACTGTTGAGGTCGTGAGAAGTTGAATCATGATGGCTTCTCTTAAATCAATTGGTTGGGTAAAGCTAAGTAATATCTTCATATATTCAATATGCTCTTTAATTAGACTGATGGATCATGACTGAAATAGAAAGATGCAAAAATAAATTATCACAACCACTTTGTTATAACTCATGGCTTAGATGACTCTTGTGATTTTGATATCATATTAGAAATTAAATGAATAATAACATTCAACTTTTAATATTGTCCCTGTTGTAAATAAAGTAGAGTTTTGTTCTCCTAGAGTTTTATAATACTTTAGAAAGTGCGTCTACGAGGGAAAGTTACACGCACCCCTATAAAACGTGCTTCTTACTCTTGCTAATCGATGTGAGACTTCACATTCACTCCCATAGGGACCCAACATCCTTGCTGACACACCAACTAGAAACCAGCTGGAACCTGTGGATGTGAAGTCCCACTTCAATTGGGAAGGGGAATGAATTAAGCACGCCTTATAAGGGTGCGTATTCCTTCCTTTCATAAATGCTCTTTTTAGAGTATTGTAGAACTCCAAGAGAATAAAACCATATTATGTTTTCAACGGGGACAATAATTTACCTTTATCTATTGTAGAACTCCAAAAGAACAAAAATCTACTCTATTTGCAAGAAGGACAATATCTATAAGAGAGGATTCTGAGGATGTTACACTAGCCAAGAAAAGGACTATAACAAGGACTGTTTAGGCCACAAAAGAACAGTGAAATCTCATACAATAAAACACAAATTAAATCTGAAACAACAAATATCAAGAAAAAGGATGAGAGATTAGGAAAGTGCTTTTTGTTGAAACTTTTTCAATCAATCAAGATTAACTCTGAAGATTTGGTAGAGAAAGATGAGCGAGTGGCTTTAGAAAGTTTTTAATTGCTTCATATGGGAATCCTCGTAGGGTGTACTTATAGGGATCTATTCTTTACCACTATGTTCATTTTCTTTTCCTGCACATCTGTGGTGTGCATCTCGGTTCCAGGAGTTAATCTTAATAAGTTGTAATTCGTCATATGGTATCAGAGCCCTCTATGGTCCACTGATAGCGGACTCCACTTCCTCTGCATCTTCCGGCGTCTCCGATGCGATCCATAATCCCTCCAACCCGTACTACATCCATCCGAATGAGAACCCATCACTAGTTCTAGTTTCTCTAGTCTTGATAGTCTCTAATTACCATTCTTGGTCCAGAACCATGAAGATGGCTTTACAATCCAAGTACAAATTCCAGTTAGTAGATGGCACAATCAGAGCTCCTCTGACGAGTGATCCTCTGTTCTCCATTTGGAAGAGATGCAACAAGATGGTGGCGGCGTGGCTCACTCGATCTATTTTTGGTCCAATAGCTCAGAGCATTCTTTGGATAGATCTTGTTCCGATATTTGGAATGATCTTCACAATAGATTCACGCAGTACGACATTTTTCGAATCGTAGAGTTACAAGATGAGATGTACTCTCTTCGACAAGGTGACTTGACAGTCAGTGATTACTACACAAAGCTCAAAACTATTTGGGATGAACTTCTTACTCTACGACCTTCTCCTGTATGTTGCTGTAAGACTCATTGTTTATGAGGCGCCTTCATCAAAATCAATAAGTATCAACAACAAGACCATGTGATCCGCTTCTTGAAAGGGCTTAGTGATCGATTTACTACGGTTAAATCACATATCATGCTACTCAATCCCTTACCACCCATTCATCAACAAGAGCGTGAGATGGGAATTATGCCACTTCCAGCGGACAACATTGTGCTCCTTGCCAAATCCGGTAAGACGTTTTCATCCCAAGTCTCTGAGCGTAACAGTAACAACCATTGCACCTTTTGCGGGAAACCACGTCTCACCATATTGAATGTAGCCAGATCACTGCTATTTCAATCCCAACTACCTAAACTGTACTAGTGCTATGCAATTTCACATGCTGTGTATATCATTAACCGTTTGCCAACCCCACTGCTTAATCATGTCTCTCCTTACTTCCTTTTACATCAAACACATCTAGACCTATCCTCTCTCTGAGTGTTTGGCTCATTATGTTATGCTTCCACCCTTTCCCATGGTAGCACCAAGCTTGCTGAACCCAGAGCTAAGAAATGTGTCTTCCTTGGATATAAATTTGGAACTAAAGGGTATGTTCTCCTAGACTCACTTCTCACAATATCTTTGTCTCACGTGATATGCAATTTTTTGAGCACATTTTTCCGTATCAATCTGCCAATTCCACTCATGCTGACCTAGTTTCCCTATGCTTACCTCAACATACTCTAGCACTTGATTTTCCCATAGCACCTTCCAATCCCATAGCCCAACCAGTACCTATACCAGCTTCTACTACTACATCCACCCCCATAGCAAATTCAACATCAACAACAGTTTCCAACCCTCCTGAGCATCCATCTCCTGTTAAACATGCTCCTATAACAGAATCAACACCATTAGCAATTCCCAACCACTCTCATCCTGCCCTTGCGTCACGTAGATCCACCAGACAGCGACAACCACCCCCACATTTAAAGGATTATCATTATGCTTTCTCATCTTCAGCTACATCATCTCCTTCCAATGGCCCAGGTACTTCCCCCATTCTTTGAATTCTGTTCTTTCTTATGATAATTTGTCTCAATCCTATAAACACTTTAGCCTTTCTATTTCCTCACTATTTGAACCTAAGAGTTATTCTCAAGCTATCAAACATGAGGTGTGGGGAAATGCCATGGCTGCTGAAATCTCTACGTTTGAACACAACCACACATGGTCTCTCACTCCCTTGCCTCATGAAAAATCCATTGTTGGATGCAAATGGGTATACAAAAATAAGCACAGAGCTGATGGCACTCTTGAGAGAGCTAAAGCAAGACTGGTTGCTAAAGGATACACACAGACAGAAGTAGTGGACTATCTTGATACTTTCTCTCATGTTGCCAAACTAACTACAGTACATTTGTTGCTGTCTTTGGCCTTGGCTAAGCAGTGGCACCTTTAACAACTTGATGTCAATAATGCCTTCCTCCATGGAGACTTGCATAAGGAAGTCTACATGGCTATTCCACCTGGCTTCCATTCTCCTGCTCCCAATTTTGTCTGCAAAATGAACAAGTCTCTCTATGGCCTTAAGCAAGCCAGTAGACAGTGGCATTCCAAGTTATCTGCTGCCCTAACATCCTATGGCTATATTCAATTTAATTCTGACTATTCATTGTTTGTACGTTGCATTCATGGCTCCTTTACAGCTCTCCTTGTGTATGTTGATGACATTCTCCTCACAAGCAATGATCTCAAGGAAATTCAACGGGTCAAGTCTTTACTTGATGCAACATTCAAGATCAAACACCTCGGCCATCTCAGGTTTTTTTGGGACTTTAGGTAGCACGTTCCAGCAAAGGAATTTGTTTGCACCAACGCAAATTTACTATGGACATTTTGGAAGACTTTGGATTCTTAACCTGTAAACCTCTCAAAATGCCAATGACTCGCAGCACTAGGCTCTCTCAGGATGTTGGTCAGCCTCTGCAGGATGGCACCATCTACCGGACTCTAGTTAGTCACCTCATTTATTTAACAAACACTGCCAGACATCTCCTTTGTTGTTCAGCGACTTAGCCAGTTCATGTCATCTCCTACTGATGCGCATCTCCAAGCCGCTCGTCACGTTCTGCGTTACTTAAAATCTTTCCCAGGTCAGGGTATTTTTTTGCCTGCTATCTCTGATCTCACACTTAAAGGCTTCAGCGACTTTGACTGGGCCGGATGCACAGACACTCGACGCTCCATCACTGGGTACTACGCTTTCTTGAGCAATTCTCTAATCTCCTGGATATCTAAGAAATAACCTACCGTTTCCAGGTCATCATCTGAGGCTGAGTATCGTGCCTTGGCTTCTATTACTTGTGAAACTCAGTGTGTTGTATCTCTTGTGTGACCTTCATATTCTACATCCCTGGCCTGCTCTGTTGTATTGTGATAGTCAGTCTGCTAGGCACATTCTGCTAACCCCATCTTCCACAAACAGACCAAACATATAGAAATTGATTGTCACATTGTCTGGGAGAAGCTTCGTGCCAAGGTACTTAACCTGCTGCCCATTCGTTCCCATGATCAGACTGGCAACATTTTCACCAAAGCACTTGACCCAATTCCTTTTTCTAGATGTAAGCTCAAGCTGGGATTTCACAATTTGCACTCTCCAGCTTGAGGGGGCGTATTAAGTGGGATTATTTTATTGTATTGTTACGTCAGCTAGTTACCTCGTAACTAAGTTAGTTACTGAGCTATTACAACTAAAGTTAGTTAGCCTCTTTTAGTTGTAAACCAACTCAGCTTATGATAGTTGTCTCTCTCCCTTCTGTAACAGATGTCACGAATAGAAGAGAATGAGCATTAATTCATTTTCTCAGTTTATGTGCTACTCTCTTCACTCCCTCTCTTTCATCTCTTCATCTATTCTTTACCACTCTATTCATTTTCTTTTCATGCACATCTATGTTGTGCATCTCGGTTCCAGGAGTTAATCTTCATAAGTTGTAATTCGTCATAGATGAAGCTATCTTTCATGTTGGATCTCATCTAGATTTTTTGATTATATTATCTAACGAAAACTGTCTGTGAATAGCGATGTGTGTTTATTGTTATACTTCCACAGTCTAATTTTTTTTTTTAAATTATCATCAGAGGCAAAAATGGACAATGCCGTGTGAGAGATGGAAGGGCAAGACGAGATGTCAAGTTGTGTGGATTGTTTGAAATTTATTAGCCTATCAAGATTCCTCCATTAGCTGAGCAGAATGCCAACTCGTTGGAAATGGATGGAATAGACTGCTATAGAGAATTAAATTAGTTAAAAATGGCAATGCCTATGCATAAATTTTTGTTACATGAAGCTAGAGAGGGTGGAATTAAGCATCGGAGTGTATAATAATGTTATTAATTTCAAAACTTAAATTCTAGGAAATTAGCAAGGTCCTGAACTTGAGTTGGTCATGTTTGGACTGACTGGTGCATTACAAGTTTCAAAACTGATGTAAGATTTTTTTTCACTACAATAAAACACGAGATTAGCCATGGATTAAGCGTGACTTTCCAGTACATGTGACAACCTCCTCAAGTAAATTGGCTTGATTTATTAAAAACGTTTAATTGAATAAATTAATATTTGCTCAAAATCATAATATCTGAATATTGTTAAAATAAGAAATATTTGGTCGATTTGGCATGTTTTTGAGCTAATTCATCATTAATTATATATATATTAATATAAAAAATAATGTATAGCAAGTCAATATGTAAATAACTGCAATTTATTGAGAATCACGTACGATTGAGAGAATATTGTATTAGAACATGCCAACATTATCCTTTCATATCTCGTGCGGTTTATACTAGTTTAATATAGAAGCAAGTGTCACTGAAAAGAAAAAAGAAAAAATTTCATAAAATTACCTATAAGCCCCCTTTTATTTGGAAAAATCACCCCAAAATAGTACTCACAAGCAGCTTTATATCATTAGCTCAATATTTCATGATTTAGGAACTATGACTTGGTTTAATTAATCTTGAGAAGAACGAATTTCTTAAGAAAGCTTACGTTCTTGACAAAACCTTGGCTATTTCAACCCATTTATTCCTGTATGTTTGCGATTAACTCCTCAACCTGAAGTTCTCTATGAAGAAGCGGGTATGATGCACACCTAAAAAGGGGAAAGGGAAGAAGAGAGAGAATAAAAAGGAGAAAGAGAGAATAGAAAGGGAGAACAACGAGAAAATGAGACGAATAGAGGGAGAAGAGAATTCAAAGGAGGATGAAACCCAATACTCAATCAATATTCAAATGTTAATGTGTACAAAATAAATGAGTTGTGTGTTATTTACAGGTCTTAACCTAACTTTAAAAATTAATAGTATAATATTCTAGAATGCTACTACAACAAAAGGAAATTGATGATGAAATATTATAGAAACCTAAAATTAAATGCAAATGAGAATTAATAAAAATATATTACAATCAATCAACATTAAAGTCGAATATTCCCTACTAATGATAAATATCTTAAATATATCCGAAAATTATAATATCTCACTGTATCATATTCCATCAAGGTGCAACTGCTGAATCTTCTTCTAGGAGGGCATCACAACTATGTGGATTGATGAGCTTACTAGTTTTGATCGTTACATGGGGCCATGCTACATCGAGTCCCGAGCCTGGAGAAGAAAATCAATATATTGTTTATCTTCTTCAACCAAAGTCCAATCAATATATTGTTTCCAAAAAAGGTTTAGAAATTTAACTTCATCCTCATGAACAAATACCCTAAAGCCAAGACATTCTTTTAATGTCTATAATACACAGACGGAAGCAGGGAGATGATAACAAATTAACCTACAGTACTTAATTAGGTATAAAAAATTCCACATCATTTACCAAGTCATCCTTACTAATATGACATATCAGTTGTCAAAATACAAAATAGCAAAGCATTGATTTTACACTTTCCAAATTTATGGAAGTTAAATACGAATGACCTGAAGTTATTGTGAAGGATCATATATATTTTGTCGTTTTTTTAAGAAACAACTTCATTTTGAGAAAAGTATATAGATGAAAATCCTGGAATCACAATATCACGTAAATACAAACTTCATTTCAGACAATGCCGTATGAAAGAGGCAAAAATGGACAACGCCGTATGAGAGAGGCAAGGGCAAGACGAGATGTCAAGTTGTGTGGATTGTTTTAATTTTATTAGTCTATCAAGATTCCTCCATAGCTGACCAGAATGCCAACTCTTTGGAAATGGAAGGAATAGACTGATATAGAGACTTAAATAAGTTAAAAATGGCAATGCCTATACATAAATTTTTGTTATAGGAAGCTAAAGAGGGTGGAATTAAGAATCGGCGTGTAAAATAATGTTACTAATTTCAAAACTTAAATTCTAGGAAATTAGCAAGGTTCTAAACGTGAGATTGGTCAAGTTTGGAATGACTGGTGCATAACAAGTTTGAAAACTGAAGTAAGATTTTTTTTTTCACTACAAAAAAAAAACACGAGATTAGCCATGGATTAATATTAAACGTGACTTTCCAGTACATGTGACAACCTCCTCGAGTAACTGGCTTGAATTAGTAGAAATGTTTAATTGAATAAATTAATATTAGTTCAAAATCATAACATCTCAATATTATTAAAATAAGAAATATCTGTTGGATTTGGCATGTTTTGAGTTAATTGATCATTAATTATATATATTAATATAAAAAATAATGAATAGCAAGCCAATATGTAAATAAATGCAATATGGACCGGCAAAGATAATTAATCAGACCCTGCTACCAAAGCAAATTTGGAGGATTACTTCTACCATGACTCTCTCCTTTTTAAATATGTGGACAGCAGTAAATACTCAATTCTCACAAAACTTTAAAATTCTTCCCAGCTAAGGAATGGTATTTTCTGGTCGGCCAATATAATCATATCTAAGCTAAAATGGCATATTGGCAATGGATTTGCTATTCCTCTTAACCACCCATTATGGTAGCGTATGCAATGTCGATCAGCTAACAATCAAAATATTTCAAATGTAGCTGATCTATTAATGCATAAATGTTATCATGGAATCCTACTAGTTGGAACACTTTTGTGGTCTGTTCTTAGTAGTTTGTACCCTTCACATGTAGCATGACACTCCTTATTTTCCCCTATAAGCTTCACAATATTGGGCCTTGGAGAATTCAAATTGACCAAAGAAGTGAAATTGAAAATTTTCAAAAACGAGTTACTATTCATTTGGTCAATTTCCAGATTTCTGACACAACTTTGAAAAATCATAACTAATTCTACAAAAATAGAAATTGAGTGGTTCAAATTTCTATTTGAAGCTTATAAAGTGATCTATAGGGGAAAAAATGCTAACTGGTTCCAAAACTTGCCCAATTGATACAGTTAATTCCGTGAATATGTACTGTTCATTTGGTAACTTTTTATTTTTCCAGATTCATTCCTTAACTTTGGAAAACCATAACTTTTTATCTACACATCCAAATTTAGCAAACTTTGGCTCATTTTAATGCTTGGAATGTTTAGTATTTAACTAAAAAGTTTCAGCTATTCAGAGTTCGTTTGCTAATTTTCATCACCACTCAAAACTTGGGTAGATTTGAGGGTTTTGAACCCTTTACTTGAAAACTTGGCATTTCTTAAAAATTTACCAAAACCTCATTTTGTAAAGAAAACCAAACCTTTCAATGCATGATTAACTTACTTAACTCATTAATGTAGGTTTATGCATGCATTGATATATGATCACTCACTTATGAAGTAGAGGTTTATGATTTCATAACTACATCATCATCCAAATAAAGTTCCAACCCTATCACATAAAATCCACAAGCAAGAACATCACATTGATTGAGCTTTATTTCTCTAGTATTCTTGCTTGAATTTCCAAAGCATTTAATGCATTTTTGGCCCAATCATGACCCTTCTTGAGCTTAATTTAGAAACTAGAGTTGTTGATTGTGATTAGCTTATTTTGGGTGTATTTGCCATGAAAAATGATACATTTCTACTTAATTATAATCATGAGCAAGTGAAACTTCAAATGTTTGCTATTTCATTTCAGGAACTCTAGCAAATGACAATTGGAGACACCTCTGGAACATTTCGCCGCGGCCAAAGATCAAGCCAGTGAGCAAGAACTCTCGGGAGAGGTTCACCGCAGTGAATATCACGCATCAGAGTCAGATTATGCTCCAAATGGAAAAAATACCCGACCCACCTTGTTGGATCCGACCCAGAGTAGTTGAAGTATTCCATTTAGGGTAAAGCTCGGTGGAGAGCACCAGGAGGGAGGCAAGCAACCATTCCAATCTCATTCTTCATAATTTCTCTCATCTACTCCACCCAAAAACCCTATTTTCACCTCATCTCATCCCCAATTTCACCATGTATCTCCATTCTTCCATCCAGAGCATGGAGTTGCTTGCTATGAGTAGCTAGATCATCATTTTCCTCATGGAGATGAAGAGGGCTTGAGATCAAAGTGCCAAAAGGGGAGTAGTTGCTTTAATATGTGTTTATGTTATAGATTGCATAGTTTCTAAGTTAGGACTTACGATTTGTACTTAAATACTTGGTCTCGGTTGAGCCAAACTTGGATTGCTTGTGTATTGATTTTGCTTTGTGTTTGACTTGGTAGAGTGAAGTATCATTTCTACCTATTCAATGAGATCTTTGTTGCTCTCTGATCCACCTCAATTGGCACACAAGGTAAAACTTTGTCGTCGTAATGCAATGGAAACAGATCAAAAGATTTGTGATTTCCAAGGATTGCACTATAGGGTGCAACCCCAGGGTAGTTCTCTACGGAGCTTTGTATACCACTAGTTACCTAGTTTGTGATTAAGTTCCTCTTGTAAGTGCAAACCATTTTTGATTCAAATTGCTATGTACCTACAGCTAATTAGAAAAGTAAAAATTTTTTTTGGTACTTTTAATTGGATTGTGGGAAAACAGTAAAAGTAGAATTAAAGTGTAAAAGGTGTTTGATGATGGATTTCTTCTTGAAAATGAATTAGGACATCATAGTTCACAAAAGATTAGGGAAATCAATAGTTTTCACATTAAGTTTCATAATATAAACCCCAACAACTCACTGGGTTAGAAATTCCATGCAAAGAACTCCATTCCATGAAACGCTTTAAAAACACTTAGTATGCGTACAGAAGTCGCAAAGTGAAAAATTCAACTCAACACAATATTGCCTCTAAAATCAAGCACAACTAGGAAGATAGAAGAGAACAATAAATATCTCATTGAATAGGTAGAAATGAGACTTCACTCTACCAAGTCAAACACAAAGCAAGTTCAATACACAAATAATCCAAGATTGGCTCGACCGAGACCAAGAATTTACGTACAAATTACAAGTCCTAACTCAGCAACTATGTAATCCATAACATAAACACAGATTGAAAACTAATACTCCCTTTTCGGAACATCGAACTTAGGCCAACTTCATCTCCAAGAGGAAGGGAGATGCTCAGATACTCATGTCAAGTAGAATTGGACTCCGGATAGATGATTGGAGATGCATGGATGGGTTAGGGATGAGATGGGATGAGATTAGGGTTGTGGAATGTAGAAGATTAGAGAAAAATGGAAGATGGGTGTATCTCTGCCTCTTACTGCGCCCCCTCCTTGAAGCTTACCCTAATTGGCATATATTAACCGTCCAGGATCGAATACAAGAAGGTGGGTCGGGTTTTATTTCCATTTGGAGTCTGATTCATTGTTGATGCGCGATATTCGCCGAGGAGAACTTGAGTTTTAGCCGTAGCGAACCTCTCCCGTGAGTTCTTGCTCGCCTGATTGAACTTTGGCCGTGGCGAACTATTCCAGAGCTGCTTCCTCATGTTCTTTGCTTAGAGTTCCTCAAATGAAATAGCAAATATTTGAAGTATCACTTGCTCATGATGGAAATTAAGTACAATTATATCATTATTCATGGAAAATGCACCCAAAATCACGCTAATCAAGATCAACAACTCTAAATCTCAAATTAAGTACAAGAAGGGTTATAAAGGGCTAATCTTGAATCAAAAGCTCAGGAAATTCAAGCACAAATGTAGTATAAATAAAGCTCAATCAAATTTCTCCACACTTAAACCTTTGCACTCCTAGACAAAGCTTTTCAAAAACTTTAAAATGATCAATGCATTAGGAATATATCCACATGAGTACAGGACTATAAATTTAGTAAAAGCATTTGTCAAGGAATTTACAAATATCATGGCTTAGACAATAGTAAATCGATCCCTAAGAGAGTTTAATTCAAAAGACTGAATAAAAGAGACTTCCTCTCAAAAGGTAGAAATGTTTCTCTCTAAGCTCACTCAGTAAGGACAATTTCACTCATGGTCTGCTTAATAAAATTTCTACCATAAGCTTGTAATTATTCTACCTCTCCACCACAAGATCAATATAATGTGAATCAAGAGGGCTTTGGGGTTTAAGATGGAAAATGGTGGTTAAAAATAATGAAATGAAATGATGAAAAGAAATTTTGAATACACAGCACCAAAGAAAACTAAACATGTTAATGCCTTTGCAAGACTTTAGAGAAATACATGTTCAAGCATTATATTACTTTTCTCTTTATTTTTCTCCTTCTCTTTTCTCCTTCTCTTTTCTTTTTTTCTCTTTTTTTATATTAATTTTTTTAGGTAGAAATGAGATATGAACCACAATTTGATTAGAATATGCTTGCATATAAAGATATAGTTTTCCAATGTTGGTTCTAAGAGTGATGGGCTCAAAAGGGTGACAAAGGTTAGGTTATGTTAGGTTTGTGTTTAGGCAAAATGTAAGGGTTTTGAAATGAAGGCCTCTATCATTTTCACTAAATATTGGATCATAAAGCTTTGATTAAGAATCAAGACAAGTTCTGAGAGATTAAAAATCAAGACAGACCCACACCAACATCTACGCTGCTCCTTTGCTAATAACTTGAAAAACGCAATTAACCAAAAGCTTTTATCCCTTAAAATCATGCATCAACTTCCCAATGCATTATCTGTGAAAATCAAGGTATCATATGTTTGCTCTGGAGTATTAAAGGCATAAAGGTAAGAGAGACCTTTTATTTTGAAATTCAAAACCTAATCTTTTTTTATATGCACTGAAGTTTCGCCGCGGCTAACCACAAAGTTGGTCGCGGCGAACCACACCCGAGAGGGTGGTTTCTGTGTGCAAGTGGTTTTCGCCGTGGCACAACCATAAGATAGTCGCGGTGAAACTCACCCGAGAGGTGAATTGCTTTATTTTGATGACTTACGATGTGGCGAACAACAAAGTTGGTCACTGCTAAAATGGTCCGAGAGCAAAAATGCAGTTCAAAACCTCTGATAAATCAAAAATTTTCGCAAAAATTTTAAGAAACTTGAAAATTTCCAAAGTTTTAAGCAAAATGGCCCAACATTTAACCTTCAAAAATTCCAGTTGCATTTTAAAATCAAGTTGATGCTTGAAAAACTTAAATCCTAAATCTCCCTCCCCACACTTAATCAAGCATTGTCCTCAATGATTAAAGGGAAAGATTTAACAATCAAAGAAAGCGCGGAATTCGCAAGCAATGCCGGAAAATTATGAAAGAATGCAACGGAATTCGGAAAACAACAAAGGAACATAAAACTCAGGCATTGCAAATAGATTTCCTCAATTCTCAATTTCATGAAGCAAGGCTAAACATGAAACAAAGGGATTTTATTGAAATGAAAAACAACCTAAAAAGAAGATGCAACTATTCTAGTTCCTATTGGAGAGTCCCCCCCACTTGTTTTCATCATTAACCACTTAAGTTCAACTCATCATATGACAACTAGAAGAAAATAAGAGAGGAAAGAGACAACCTTCCACTTAAATCTCCTTAGTCTCCTGTAGGAGAAGTTCTCATCCTAGATGAGAAGCATGAATTTCTTTATTTCCACTCCCCCTACGTTGGATTTTTTTGGAAGTTGCTCATGATTAATGAGTAAAGGCGTTGAAGCATAGAATGTAATCGTAACCTTGCTTGGTGTGATTCTGCAAAATAAACATTTGACCAGGAGCAGTATCTAATCTAAGAATGCATATGTGGAGAGATATAAAATGAATTGAGAATATCTTAGGAATAAAACTCTCCAAGTATGAATCACATCCAAGAAATTCAATGGGATTCCCATCAGTAGGAATCAAGCAATCAATGAAATTTTTAAAATCCTTTTGTGCTTGCAAAGTGGATGTTAAAAATTCACAACTTTTGGAGCTTAACACATTGTCTTTGCAGTCACTAGAGGATTCATCTTCATAACAGGATTCATTCTCATTTATGATTTTGTCAATTGAAATTTTAGAATCCTTACTTAGGGGATCATCCTCCACAAGCTCTTGCATATCAATTTTAGCATCTCTAGTACTAGTAGATGTGTCATGTTCTTTACCTAAGTTCTTTTTATGTCATGCCACAAGTTTATCATTCTTTTTATCAATGCAAAGCATGCATATGACATAATTATCTCAAGATAAAGTATCATTCAATTCTATGTCCCCATCATTTCTAGTACTAGGAGGAGAAGCATGATCATCACACAAGGAGGTAGTGACAGTGCAAGCAACATCCCCAATTAAAGCATCACAAGATGTATTCAAGTGAACATTAGTATTTTCAAACATTTAAGGACACTCAACAACAATGTCCTCATCCACCTCATCCTCACTATCATCGATTGAAGATTTAACAAAGCTAGTAGTAATGAGAGGTGAATTATTCTCCTCAAATATAGGAACATTATTACCCAAAGGTATAAGAGCTTGAGGACTCTCCACATTTTGATTAACATTTGACGCTTTAGTCCGAGCTCCATGTTCATTCTCTTGTAGGTCTTTAAGCTAATGATTTCCCTCTTCACCTCCAGTCTTCATCCATAGCATATGATCGTAGTAGGCAGTGAAGAATTCATCAATATCTTCCATCTCCTCAAAATTTTGGATGTCCCTTGCATGAGTAACACAAGGTATTTCACCTTGAGTATATCATATTTTCTGGTCAAGGTAATAGTCAAGTCATTCAAGTTTTGGCAAGAAGGTAGAATATCTAGTCCACCAAGTTGATGTGTGATAGGTTCAGGTGAAGGATAAGTTTCACATGATGGTTGAGGTTGGTGCAAGGTAGGTTGGAAATTATAGTTATGAGGTGTGAATGAAGAGTGGGAGGTAGGTAGGTAGGATAGTGAATGGGGTTGTTGATAGAGTTCATATTGTGGAGGGAATGGGTTATACGGTGGTTGACGTAAATGTTGCATGGGTTCAAAATATGGATTATATGATGGAGAAGGAGGCTCACAATATGGTCTATATGGTGGAAATGATGGTTGGAAGGTTTGGAAATGAGGGTTGGATTGGGAAATGGATTATCACACTCATAACCAAGTGAACATCTCTTTTGACCGTGCATCCATGTTTGGAGATCCTCTAATTGATGTTGTATGGATGTAAGGCTTTGAGAGAAACAATTTTCCATATCTCCTACAAAAGAATGAGAATTTGGGGGTAAAATAAATTAAAACCTTTCAATTTAAATAAAATACAGAACCTGGGACATGAAAGATGAAAATATGATATGTATGTATGCAATGAAAAAGAAAAAAATGGAATGTAAAGAAATAGTTCAGTAAGAAAATGTTGGCTGCGGCCAAAATTAAATTTTGTCATGGCAAATATTAAATTTCGTTGTGAAGAATTTAAATTTTGGTCCCGGTGAAAGTAATCCGACAACTATTTCTCACTTGAAAATAGAATTGGCCGCGACAAAATGTGAAATTAGTCGCTGCGCACTACACCGGAGAGGGTATTTCTCTTCGAAAACAAGTTTTAGCCGCGGTGAAAGTGTGGAAATGATGCAGATGAAAACTAGTGAATTCACTTATGCTTCCTAAAATGCAATACTATGCTATGAACAAGTCAATTTTATACTATAAACAAATGCAAGATTGAAACAAATACAAATGCAAAACAAGCAAACAAAATGCACAAACTAGCTTAACTAATGGCTAACTTAGCTCCCTGGCAACGGTGCCATTTTTTATCCACCTCAATCGGCACACATGATAAAACTTTGTCGTCGTAATGCAATGAAAATGGATCAAAAGATTTGTGATTTCCAAGGATTGCACTATAGGGTGTAACCCCAGGGTCTTCTCTACAGAGCTTTGTATACCACTAGTTACCTAGTTTGTGATTAAGTTCCTCTTGTAAGTGAAAACCATTTTTGATTCAAATTTCTATATACCCATAGCTAATTACAAAGTAAAATTTCTTTTTGGTATTTTTTATTGGGTTGTGGGAAAACAGTAAAAGCAGAATTAAAGTGTAAAAGGTGTTTGATGATGGATTTCCTCTTGAAAATGAATTGGGCCATCATTATTCACAAAAGATTAGGGAAAGCAATAGTTTTTGCACCAAGTTTCGTAATATAAACCTCAACAAGTCGCTTGGTCAGAAATTTCATGCAATGAACTCCATTCTATGAAAACCCTTTAAAAACACTTAGTGTGCGTACGGAAGTCGCAAAGTAAAAAATTCAACTCAACACAATATTGCCTATAAAATCAAGCACAACTAGGAAGATAGAAGAGAACAATAAAGATCTCATTGAATAGGTAGAAATGAGACTTCACTCTACCAAGTTAAACACAAAGCAAGTTCAATACACAAATAATCCAAGTTTGGCTCGACCGAGACCAAGAATTTATGTACAAATTACAAGTCCTAACTCAACAACTATGTAATCCATAACATAAACACAGATTGAAAACTAATACTCCCCTTTCGGAACATCAAACTCATGCCAACTTCATCTCCAAGAGGAAGGGAGATGCTCAGATACTCATGTCAAGTAGAATTGGACTCCGGATAGATGATTGGAGATGCATGGATGGGTTAGGGATGAGATGGGATGAGATTAGGGTTGTGGAATGTAGAAGATTAGAGAAAAATGGAAGATGGGTGTATCTCTGCCTCTTATTGCACCCCCTCCTCGAAGCTTACCCTAATTGGCATATATTGACCGTCCAAGGTTGGATCCAAGAAGGTGGGTCGGGTTTTATTTCCATTTGGAGTCTGATTCGTTGCTGATGCGAGATATTCACTGCGGTGAACCTCTCCCGAGAGTTCATGCTTGCCTGATTGAACTTTGGTCGCGGCGAACTATGAATTACGATGCGGCAAACTATTCTAGAGCTACTTCCTCATGTTCCTTAGAGTTCCTGAAATGAAATAGCAAATATTTGAAGTATCACTTGCTCATGATGGAAATTAAGTACAATTATATCATTATTCATGGAAAATGCACATAATATCATGCTAATCAAGATCAACAACTCTAAATCTCAAATTAAGCACAAGAAGGGTTATGAAGGCCTAAAATTGAATCAAAAGCTCTGGAAATGCAAGCACAAATGTAGTATAAATAAAGCTCAATCACTCTATTTTATCTTCCTAGTTGTGCTTGATATTTGAGGCGATATTGTGTCGAGTTGGATTTTTCACTTGGCAATTTCTTTATACACACTAAGTGTTTTTAAAAGTTTTCATGAAATGGAGTTCATTGCATGGAATTTTTGACCCAACGAGTTATTGGGGTTTTTAATTACGAAACTTAGTGTGAAACTACTACTTTCCCTCATGTTTTGTGAACTATCATAGCTTAAAACATTTCCAAGAGGAAAACCATCATCAAACACCTTTTGCATTTCAAATTCTGTTTTTCATTGCTTTCCAAAAATCCCAAAAAGAAACTTTGTTTTATATTTAACTTTATGTCCATACAATTTTGAATCAAAAACTGTTTTAACTTAAAAAGCGAACTCAACCACAAGCTATCTAACTAGTGGTGCATGAGGCTCCGTAGAGAACGACCCTGGGGTTCCACCCTATAGTGCAATCCTTGGGAATCACAATTGTTTTGATCAGTTTCTAAGGCCTAACAACGACAAGTTTTATACTATCACCTGTGGCATAGTCAGATCACACATTATGCCATCTTCAAGCATCATTAACTTTGCCCTTACCCTTACTTGTGCTTACATCTAACATGGTTAGTTGGGGGATAATGAGATTTTTGGAAATCCCAATAGCAAAACTAACTATCAACTTGTAAATGTGCATAACATAACTACAAAATGAATGTGTGATCATGCTATATGTGACATGTTCAAACTATAGATTATCATGCATATGGCCATAGTAATCAATTCACATATCATGCACATAGCATCAATTTCAATCATCACAAAAATTGTGCACCATTCACAATTAAGTTTCATAAAACAATAGTTTAGAGTTAGTAGTCTTGCTACCTTTTTTCTTTAGCTTTCCTTAAACTTTAAAGCTTTCTTGATGGACTTTTTCAACAAGATCTTTAGCTTCTCAACTTCCTAAACATCACATAATGACATATTCATCATTCTCATAACATCATCAAGGCAAAAGAATAACAAAAATGCAATATAACCTCTGTTGCCCTTTTAAGACCCTTACAACTTCAAAACTTGTTCTTATGATTCAAAATGCTTCCCAAATCCATTTCTCACTTTTACCCTACACAATTTTTCCTTCTAAAGCCATTGAAAGCATCAAAATCATCAAAATCCCACTCCCTCTATTTCTTTTAATTTTGCCCAAACAAAAGAACAATAAAGGGAGTTTAGATTATTCAACTTTTCTCATTTATATACTTGCATATTCTTACTTCCAAACCATCATTCAAGCATCATCTAACTAAAACACAACTCTTCCCCATTAATATTAAGTTGGATGGCATCTCCCCCTAGTTTTAGGGTTTCCAAAATTTCAACCAACAACCAAACCAAGCATATATATACATCAAAATACTCCTTAACACTCAATGAGTGTTTTGCAACCATTTACTACCTCTAAATCTCTCTCTTTCTCACTTGGGACTCAAGAACCCTAACCTTCCAATCTCACAAAAGAGAGGATTAATCAAGAAACTAAACCTATAGGATTGTAGAGAAGGTTACAAAGCTTAAGAAAATGTAAAGGTTTGGTTGATTGGATGACTTACCTTGTGTATGTGTGAGCTCTTCTTCTTCTTGGAGCTTTCAAAAATGGCAAAATTTTTCTTCTTGAAGGGGAGGAGAATGACAACCAAAGTGTTTTTATTAATTCCCTTGAAAATGCTTGGATGGTTGAGATCAATTCTTAGTTTGCAAGTTTAATCTAATGGTTGATATTGCAACACATTTCTAACACTTGCTTGAATCTTATTGGTTGGTAAAAAGTGGTAATAAATGAGAGTAACTGGATTCTAGAAGCTTAGTTACTCTAACTGAACTGGTTACCATTCGGTTACTTAGTCCAGTTACAAGTTACACTGGTTAGTAACTTAACTCTGGTAAATCTTTGTCTAATTTTCTGGAGATGTTATCTTAATCATTTCATCTCCTCATCTTTCTTATACATGTGATGAAATTTCTCTTCCCAAAATACCCCTAGAACTGCTCTAAATTTAACAAGGTTTCTTACCCCGAACGAAACCTCGAAAAACGTGCTTCCAACAAGCAATTGGGTTTTAGGGCATTAAAAATTTCTAGAATTTCTACTGATACTCAAGCTCTTTTCCGTTCCTCAAATTGCTTTCCGGATTGTCCGTAATTAATTTTTAAAGAAAACTACATTTCCAGGGTTTTCGGGTCTTTTTCCTTTCAACTCGGAAAATCACCTTTCCTGGATACTAGATAACAATTTTATTAATTACTAGAAAATTCACTTTAATTTTCCATATCTTATACTCAACTGATTGAGGTCATCTGATACCTCAAATAATTATTTTTGAGCCATTTAACCTTCAAAAATCTATAGACGGAAAGCTAGTCCGAATCTCAAAAATCCAGGACCCACGGTTTTGCTCCGTTAGTTCTACTCTTTCTATTGGGCATCTGTCAATTTCGGGGTATCTGGATTGTTGACTTTGACTTTGGTCAAATTACCAAAATGCCGTTACATATTTTCATAATTACCAAAATGCCCTTACTTTTCTTAAGGTTCTTTTTCAAAATTCAATACCACCCTTACTTTTTCTACTCTTTTCTTAATTCCAAGTTTGCCCTTAACCTTTATGTCTAAATGACATTTAGGTCCTTGGCCTTTTATACATAATGACCATTTTACCCTTGGTCTTTTTATGCCAAATGACCATTTTGCCCTTGGTCTTTATACCTTATAATTCCAAGGACTTAGGGCTAAATTAACCATGATTTCTCCAATCCCTTGTCATCTTCTCTTTCGGTGCTTTTATTTCCAAGCCTTATCTCATCTCATAATCATCGGTTTAGCCTTTATTTCAGTTACTAAAATTCAGGATATTACATGTAGCAAGAGAAATTATGTCTGCCCCAATTCTACAACTAATGGGCTGCATAAAAATTATTGTTCAGGCCACTATTCAGGAAAATTCAGAGTTAAAGAAGGCTTCAATTTTTAATTAATAAGGGATCCAATGGTCAATTATTCGTCAGGCCTAGCTGTACCCATTGACCCCTTCTGGAGAATTCTATGGTCAATTCATCAACTCTCGTCCATATAAATACTTGTTATTCATCTAAAAATTAATCCACAAATCTCTTGCTTCCATTGAAATTCTCAAAGCCCGTCATTTAAATATTAATGGGCTCTATTATTTGGTTTTCCCCAAGATGAAAGGCTTAAACATGTATTGTTCACCTATCCTTATGCTCAAGCTATTTGGTTTGGTCGTTTTCAATTAAACCTTCACACCAGGGTTTCTCACAAACTCTACAATAAGTGAAAGACTTGCTGATGGACTCATAACTTACTGAAAGGGATTACTGTCTTGATAAACTTCTTGTGGCTAAATTGAAATTTGGTTTTGCATGAAGGAAAAATCTCATCCCCATCTAATGTCATAAAGGAAATTTTGGGATCCATCTCTATTATTGACTGGTCCTTTAATGATGATAAGTACTCTAGATCTCAAATACCTCTGGCCTCCTCTAAGCTTCCGGTTTGCCCATTAACAAATCAATGGAAAATTATCACAAGGAAAAGGAAGGTTGGTTCAACTACCTTTTTAAGGCATTTATCTGTCTTTATGGCCTATCTTTGCATTCCTTTAGATGGAAGAGAGTTCAAAGCTCTTAACTTTTGGCTTTCCTGATTGCATGCTCTTTTATGTTCGATATGTTAGAAATTTATATATTAAGTATATATTTATTATATTTATTTAGATATTATATTTTCTTGTTATTATTTTAATATATATATATAAATATATCACTGAATATGTCCCGCATCGTTATTTGGATTATGAATTGTAGAGTTACGTTCAGAGGATTGTGTATGATTGTTAAATCCTTTGAAAAGTCTTGATGGGAGGCTATATAAGGAGAAGACCATGACTCAGAATAGATAGATATAAGAAAAATTGTTTGGTCAACCATGAATTCCCTGACAGGGTGACAGTATTCAATAGTCCATCACTATGCCAGATTTCCCGTTCAGAAGAATTCAAGAAAAACTCGTTGAGGATACACTATGGTAAGAGGTATGCAAGACTTCCGCTGTAAAACTCATGATCTGGATCTATAGATTTATGTTCAAAATGTGGTATTAGAGCAAGTTTTATCTTTGCCTGGTATACCAACAGATTAAGTTCCTTTCTTACGGATCCTATACTTATTTTGGAATTCAAAATTTTTCATTCTCTGTGATTTGTGCGAGTTTTATTTTTTAATAATTTTCACTGTTGCCATGGAATTGTGCTTATTTGCATTGAGATTCAGTTTCATGACTCCTTCTCCAATGATTGATTCCATAGACAAGGCATGGCTTATAAATTCAAAAATCATGGCATATTGTTGGAGAAGAAACTTTTTTCGTAGGATTTCGAAAGCTTTCTCGTTTTTGTGTGTGTGCATATGTATGAGAATCCGTGGTTTTTGAAACTATGGTCTGGAAACATATTGTGTATTTAGTTTACATCTCCAAGCTTACTCACTGGAATCAATGGTTTCTTGCTGGAAAGTTTCATTTTCATTTTGGATCCAAGGACGTATAATGTGTATTTTTCCATTTTTCTGATGTATAGTATAAAAGATCCATTGTTAGGCTTTGATCTCTATGGAAAACGATGTGAGAAATGCCCTTGGTTGTCGGAAAATGTCCCCACCATCACCGAAGAAGAAAACAAAAAAAGGTTGAAAGTTCGTGATCGCTTGAGGAAGGAGGATCGCGACTGGAAGCGAGTCGGGTAGGTTAACCGACTCGCCAGCGGAGCTTCCAAAATGGTGCGTTTTGGCATGCAGACACAGCGCGTGAAACGGTGCCGTTTTGGTGCTAGTGAAACACAGCGTTTCACTTAAGGAGATTCTGGGCCAGCGTTCGCTTGGTCCATTTGGGCTTTTAGGCTGCAAATTTTTTTGTCTTTTGGGCTTAAAAAATATTTCTTTTGGACTATTTGTTTTGGGCCAGAGATGTTGGGCTAATAAATTCGACCCAAAAAGTTAAAGAAAGAGCTGATCAATTTTGGGCCACATTTTTTGGCCATTTTTTATCCTTTTTATGGGCCACGTTTTTTCGGCTATTGATTAAAAAAGCAATTTTTTTCCTATATTCTCTGGGCCTACAGATTTGGGATTTCAAAAAAAGGCTGGGCCTAAAACATTGGGCTGAAAATTTTTTATTTTTTATTTTTAGTTTTATAATTGGAATTCATGCTTTTAGAGAGATTTACTAGAGACAAATAAATATTATACTATGGATATTTATGATATTTTTAGCTCTACATATGTTTGTTTATTTAATTCTACACATTTTTGCATGAATTATTTAAATTTTCTATGAATTTATATATTATTGCTCTTTAGGCAATTGTAATTATTTTGAAATTTGGAATTAATTCTGAATTAAGATTTATTTGAGCAATTTTATATGAAGCATGAATTAGTGGGAGAATTTCAGTTATCTAGTTACATATTGTTAATTAGATTAACTGTTAAATTTTCATTATGTTATTATTGCATATTTATGTATTTAAATGCACAAATAGGTATTCGTGAGTAGCATGCCTATATATATAGGGAGTAGCCACATCATTCTCATTCTTAAATTGCATGCATATTAATAAATAACATATGGTATTATTGAATATCAATGTAATTAAATGTAAGATTATAATTTACCTTTACCCACAGGTAGATAATTATAATCAAACATTTAGTTAGGATGAAATATAATGGCCTTATGTTTTCTAAGTAGCTCATAGATATTAGAAAACAATAATTGCGTTTTAGTTTCATCAATTTTAGACAAATACATTGTATGCTAGTATTCTTTGGCCATAGGTAGATGATAATGATACGTAATTGTAATTGTATGGTTCAAATAAGTTGACCTTGCACCTGGCACAGTAATTTTGTTTGCTTCAAAAGGTTTAATGTAAGTATATTCATAAATTTTTGCAGCTCCTGTTACCACTAGAGTTATTACTGATCTAAATAACAAAATGATCTTGGATGGTACTAATTGCTTTGATTGGAAAGATAGTATTCTGTTAGATCTTGGATGTATGAACCTGGATCTTGCTTTGGGAGTTGACGAACCTCAAAAACAAACTGATGACTCTAGTGACCGAGATGCAAGACATCAATATGATCAGTGGGAGCGGTCTAACATATTATCTCTTCAGCTCATTCAATCAAGAATCCTAAGAGGGATTAGGGGTGTTATTCCTGAATGCAGAACTGCTAAAGAATACCTGGAAGCTTTAGAAAAACAATTCAAGGTATCAGACAAGAAAATGGGTAGAGCCATTATGTCTGAATTATGTACCTTAAGGCTTACAGGTGTTGGTGGTGTAAGGTAGCACATCATGAAAATGAGGGACCTCTCATCTCAACTCAAACAATTGAATATGGAACCTACTGAGTCATTTTTAGTGCAGTTGATATTGAACTCTCTTCCTCCTTCATATGATGCTTTCAAGGTCTCATATAACACACATAAGGAAAATGGACAGTGGATGAACTATTGTCGATGTGTGTTCAGGAAGAGACTAGATTACTAATGAATGAGAAGTCTACACATAAGGAAGCTCATGTTGTTACAAGTTCCAAGGCAGAAGCTAGCAAGGGCAAGAAGAAAGATAAGGGTAAGAGTAATAAGAAGAAAAGCAAGATTTCTCCTGTCAACACAGCAAATAAGAAGGATGGCAGATGCTTCTTTTGCAAAAAGAAAGGACACGTTAAAGTTGATTGTCTCAAGTTTAAGGCTTGGCTTGAAAAGAAAGGTACGCTTTCAACTTGTGATGTATTTGAATATCATTATACTTCTGTTAGTGATGACACTTGATGGATTGATACTGGTTCCATGATCCACATATCTAATACCATGCAAGGCTTTCTAAGCAGTCGACCTCTAAAACCCAATGAGGAAAAAGTCCTTTCAGGTAGTGGGAAAGGAGACGCTGTGAAAGCTGTTGAAACTAAGGATAATTTTATCTAATAATAATGTTTTAGATCTTTTTGAGACTTTTTATGTACCTCTTACAAGAGGAATTTATTTTCTATATCTAGGTTAATTCCTTTTGGTTATGGGTTAAACCTTTCAAAAGATCATATGTTTATTAGTAAAGATTTAGTTCCTATTTCAGATATTGTTATGGATAATGGTTTATTTAGAATTGTTTTTAATTTACCTCACGCTTTATCTGTTACACATGGTATTAAACAAAGTGTCATCAATTAAAATTCAATTAGCATGTGACATAGGAGATTGGGTCATATCTCTAATGATAGAATCAAGAGGCTAACTAAAGATGGAGTTATTCCATCATTAGAGAATTCAGATCTTGGTTCTTATGTGGATTACATTAGAGGAAAGCAAACCAACAAGTCACATAAAGGGGCTAAAAGAAGTTTAGAATTACTTGAGATCATACACACAGATATGTGTTGTCATGATTTAACTGCACATGGTCAAAAATAATTTATTACTTCCATCGATGACAACTCACGATTTATGTATGTTTATATAATTGATAATAAAAGTGAGGCACTAGATGCCTTTAAGGAATATAAACCTGAAGTAGAAAAATAGATTGGGAAACCAATCAAAATTGTGAGATCAGATAGAGGTGGTGAATATTATGGTAGATACACTATTGAAGGACAAGCGCATGGCCCTTTTGCAGATTTTGTTTAAGAGCATGGTATAGTTGCTCAATACACCATTCCTGGCTCTCTTGATATGAATGGAGTCGCTGAAAGAAGAAATAGGACTTTACTTGATATGGTTAGTGTTAGGATGGCTGATACCCAAGAGGGGGGTGAATTGGGTGTTATAAAAATTTTCGTTAAATCAAAGAGTAAATAAAATAAAGTCATTGAAAGAAATAGCAGAGTAGAGCAGAGAAGATAAACACGGTGATTTATCCTAGTTCGATCCTTCCGACCTACATGCAGTCCTCAGAGCTCATCTGAGATTTTCCAATCCACTAACAACAATAACTTCAGGCTTCTCAAGCCTTTACAAAGGGAATCACACTCCCCCTCATGATTTGCACTATAACAGAGACCAACATGCTCTACTTTCTCAACTCAAACTTAGCCCAACAATCTCAAGATCCCAATCTTGAGTTTCTCACGAAAATACAATAAGTTTGGATGAAATGATATACTCTCTCAAAGAGTGGATAGATAAACATTGAAGCTCTCGGAGAAGTATAATATCAGAGTCCTAAAGTTGTGGGATTTCCTCGAATCCACACTCTCTATTTTGTGTTCGAT
>JANTPZ010102240.1:0-22181 GCA_025593235.1 Vachellia pachyceras
CATTATTTGTATTATTCTGCGACAAATATAATATATCGTACAGTCAGTTTCTTAGATTGCGAATATATATAATTCATGCTGGCAAGTCTCAGGTGAAGACACCGCCGTCCACGGTGGATTTGAAATACCGGAACGACAAGGAACTTGTCAAATAACCTATTGTTATTATGGTATGGGCCGTGCTCATCACTTTGAGACCAAACTCCAAGATAAACCTAACACGTCATATCTCTTCTTCTTGGAAAGGGGTTTGAGGTTTGGTCACAAAATGAAGTTTCCCTTCGAGGAAACCTCGAACCAAGCATCTTTCTTGCCTCGTCAAGTCGTTAAATCTATTCCCTTTTCTTCAACCAAGGTACATCTCTGAACAACTAATAATTTTTTAATTAAAAAAATAATAATTCATGTATATATGATTCTCTTGACCACCAGATGGCTGAAATATTGAACAAGTTTGGTGTTAAGCCTGGCTCAATAGAAGCTAAGGTTATGAAGAGTACAATTAAAGAGTGTGAGGAACCAGGGATTAAAGGAGAGGACAAGTATTGTGCCACATCTTTAGAATCCATGATTGATTTTACCATTTTGAAGCTTGGGAGACGCGTGGAAGCTTTCTCTACGGAGGTGATGATGAAGACGAATGAAACAAAGAAGCAGGAATACAAAATAACGAATGGAGTGAAGAAGGTGGGAGAGGCAAATCTAGTGGTGTGCCATAAGCTCAGTTATGTGTATGCTGTGTTTTATTGTCACAAGATAGAGAGCGCAATTGCCTATACGGTGTCGTTGGAGGGGGCTGATGGGAGTGAGTGAATGCTGAGCGTGTGTCACAAAGAAACATCACAGTGGAACCCAAACCATGTGGCCTTCCAAATGCTAAAAGTGAAATCAGGCAGTGTTCCCATATGTCACTTCCTTTTTCAAGACCCTATTGCTGGGGTTCCAACACAAAACTGAAGACTTTGCACTTTCGTTCTATGTTTCATCATTTCTTGTGTAACTTCTGCATTATTGTATCTATATCAACCAATAAGCTGTTGAAAGTGCTTTAACCTTAACACTTCTAGCTTGCCAATAATTATTTTAAAGTTCAAAATGATTTGGGATACTTTGAATTACATCAAAAAATATTATCTATGTCGTCTTGATGGTCTCCAACTTGTGGATCTTCGAGCTCTCTTCATCTCGTTTTCTCTTTCTTTGTTTTTCTGGGTCGTTCTCCATTTTCTTTATTTTTTTGGGAAGTTACATATATATGGGGAAATTGTGGTAAATGATCTTGAGGCACACCGTTTGATTAATAAGTCCTTGAGCAATTTGAGAATTGGTTCCTCTAGCACGCATTGGAGGAAGAAACCACGGAAATAATATCTTAATCTGTTGTTCAAATTTATCAATATAAAATGATATCTAAAAGTCACTACTACAAAATGTACTTTTTACGCCCTATTTTTAACCCAATTGGCGCCCTTTCTCAAGGGGTGTCTATGTGAGGGAAGTAGAAAGTTAGGGCCTACAACGCCCTATATTAAAATTAGGGCGCCGTAACCTACGGCGCCCTATCTTGTAATATACGGTGCCCTATTATTCAGCTTATATTTGGCCTTCTTCTTCTTAGCTTCCTTCATTCATTCCTATCACCCTCCCCCCAAAACTAACGGCATTCCGCAAAATTTCTTCTTCCTTCATTCATTCCATTAGTTTTACTTGTCGAAATTTGAATCTTCTTCTTCCTTCATTTATTCCGTTAGTTTACTGCCAAAAACAAGACCATAGCTTAGGTACAGAAAATCATTAGCAATAGAGAATCAAACAGAAATGAACTATAGCACTTTTCAGAATTGAAGTCGAATGCTAATGCTTTCTGTGAGTAATTTTATCAAACACCTAACATGCATCAGGAAGATAGAAGCTTTTTTGGTTGAATTTAGAGTGGCTATTTCCAAATGACTTGTCATGGTAATAGCACTTGGTGGTGTCACTATAGATGTCAAAGACTCCTGATATTAGAGAACTTAGCATATTTAGCAGCAGAAATTGTAACCTTGTCATCATTAGAAGATGTGATAAGGTGCAAAAGTAGTTCTTTGTTGGCGGTTCAACAACTCGTGACATGTGCGCTTGGTACGACCCGATTCCTTACAATAATAGTATGTGACTCCATTAGAGTCCTGATAAGCTCCCCCTTATTATGAGGTACACGAGGAGGTAGAAGACAATGATCAGGTTGGCTCTTACTGGCGAGAGCACTAGCAGGGGTACTAGAAGGAGCCATAGAGATGGTCTCAGTATGCATGATGCGAGAGAAGATATCCCGAAGAGTAGGGATATCAGATCCAGATAAAATTGAGAGTGAACTGTCTCATATTCAGATGGTAAGCTAGTGAGAAAGCTCATGACAGACATTTGCTCCCGTTGAGTCTGTTGAACCTGGAGATCAATATTAAAAGGCAGTAACATGTTCAACTCCTCGTAAGTGCATTTGAAATGCATAAAATAGGCTTTGAGAGTGTAACACCTCCTAGTTTCCTATATAATACTTATGTTAGATCACTATTGAATCACTTTAGGGCATTAGATAACTTAAATTGACTAAAGAAGTGAATTTGAAAATTTTAAAAACTGAGTTACTGTTCACTGATCAATTTTCTAGATTTCTGGCCCAACTTTGAAAATTCATAACTAATTCTAGAAAAATTGAAATTGAGTGGTTCCAATTTGTAAATAAAGTTTAAGTGATCTATAGGGGAAAAATACTCATTGATCCAAATCCTTACCCATTTGAATCAGTTTATTCTGTGAAAAAGTACTGTTCAAATGGTTACTTTCTGTTTTTCTAGTTTTTCCCTCAACTTCGGAAAATCATATCACTCAATATACACATTGAAATTTCATAAACTCTACGTCATTTTAAAGCTTAGGATATGTAGTATTTAATTGAAAAGTTTCACCTCATTTGGATTTCGTTTGCTATTTTTCCTTGCCACTCAACAAGTTTTCTTGGGTGTTGGGACCCTTTCTTTGGAAATTGGCTATTCTAAAACTCTTGTAAATCTCATAAAACTTCTCCCAAGTCTCTCTCATTGCATGATTAACTTATCTAGCTTCTTTAAGTTTGTATTGGCATTCGTTTATGCATGCATTGACCTATGCCTACATACTTATCAAGTAGAGGTAGATTACAAAACTAAATCAACTTGTAAA
The DNA here is from genome assembly GCA_025593235.1 of Vachellia pachyceras. Classification (NCBI taxonomy): domain Eukaryota; kingdom Viridiplantae; phylum Streptophyta; class Magnoliopsida; order Fabales; family Fabaceae; genus Vachellia; species Vachellia pachyceras. The sequence goes on from JANTPZ010102240.1 coordinate 3,205, forward strand.
TAAGGTTCAACATTTCACAAAAATCCCTCAACCAAGAACATCATCTTTAATCATCAATAATTTTATCCTTATCCTTACTTGAGTTTGCACCTACATGGTTAGTTAGGGAATAATGATATTTTTGAAAATAATTATAGCAAAACTAACAAACATTGTGAATGTGCATGTCATGCTTTTCAAAAGATGCGTACGATCAAATTACTTATGACATGTTCTAACATTACATTATAATGCATATGACCATAGCAATCAAGTCACATATCACACATAAAACAAGTTCATACCTGTTAGAATAATGCACCATTCACAACAAGTTCATAAAAAGGTTTAAGATAAGTTAGTAGTTTTGCTACCTCTTTATCTTAGCTTGCCTTTTTACTTTGGAGTTCTCTTGATCAACTTCCAAATGTGATCTTGAGTGTCTCAACTTCCTAAATAGGATACAAAGACATCCATTATCCTCCTATCATCAACCATGCAAGAATTTACAAAAACGCAATAGTATTTCCTCTTACACTTTCATAACCCTTACAACTTCCAAACTTTATTTTGTGATTCCTAAAGCTTCCCAAATCCATTTCTAACTTTTACCCTACACAAATCTTCATTCTAAAGTCATTGGGAGCATTAAAATCATCAAAATCTCACTCTCTATATTTCTTTTAATTTTTCAAAAAAAGAACAAAGGGAAGTTTGGATTTTCCATTCTTTCTCATGTATTCTTGCATTTTTCTACTTCCAAATCATCATTCAAGCATCATAAAAATCAAACACAACTCTCCCCCATCAATTTCCATATGAATGACACCTCCCTATAATCTTAGGGTTTCCAAAAATTTCAACCAACAAAAACGAAGCATATATATATCAAGAGACTTCTTAACACTTAAGAGTGTTTTGCAACCTTTGGTTTCCTTTAAATCCTCATCTTTTTTTCATTTAGAACTCAAGAACTTTAACTTTCCGTTCTCACAAAAGAGAGGATTTTTCAAAAATCTAAACCAATAAACTTGTAGAAGAGTTTGCAAGACTTTAGAAAATGGGTTGCTTTGGTTGGTTGGAAGCTTACCTTGTATGTGAGCTTTCTCTTCTTCTTCTTGCTTGAGGAATGGAGAAATTTTTCAGATTGTGAGGGAAGATGAAGTGGCGACAATGAGAGAGAGAAGAGAGGATTTGTATTTTAATAATTCCCTTGTAATTGCTTGAATGGTTAAGATTAAGACTTGGTTAGCAAGTTTAATCTAATGGCTAAGATCATGTCATCTTTCTTCCACTTGCTTCAATTCTATTGGCTCTCATAAAGCAACATTAATTTTGTGTACTTGACCTTCTAGAAGCTTAGTTAGGCTAATTGAATTAATTACTATCCAGTTACTTGGTTCAGTTACAAGTTACCAAGGTAAAAGTAACTTTATGCCGGTAAATCCCTTTTTACTTTTTCTAAAGATATTTTCTCTCTTTTCATCTCCAGATATTTCTTACTCAAATAATAAATCATTTATTTCCAAAATACCCTTGGACATCTTCCGATGACAATTTGACTTTACGGCATTAAAAATTCCTAGAATTTTTCCTGATACTCTAGCCCTTTTCTGTTTCTCAAATTGCTTCTTGGATTTTCAGTAATTAATTTTTGAAGAAAATCCTTTTTTCATGGTTTTTGGGTCTTTTCCTCTCCTATTTAAGAAATTGCCTTTACCGGATATTGGATAACAATTTTATTAAATACTACAAAATATACTTCATCTTTTCTCTGTTCGGGTCTTAGACGTTTGAGGACTCCTAGTACCTCGAATAATTATTTTTCGACCATTCAAACCTTAAAAATTTCGTAGATAAAAACCTAAGCTGAATCTCAAAAATCCGGGAGACACAGTTCTGATTCACGGGTCTTGTTCTAGCTTACGGGCCTATGTGAATTTTCCTGAATTTGGATCAACAGTTGACTTTGACTTTTTGGCCAATTTTGACTTTTTGGTCAAATGACCAAAATACCCTTACCTTTTCTATTTTCTAAATTCCATAATTGCCCTTAATCTTTACATTTGAAGGACATTTATGTCCTTGGGCTTTTATGCCTAATAACCATTTTACCCTTGGTCCTGATACTTTGAAATTTCAAGGCCTTAGGACTTAGTCAATTGACATTCTCTTTTCCTGTACTTCTTATCTATAGATCTTAATTCAATTCATAATTATTGATTTATCCTTTATTTCAGTTAACAGAAAAATAGGGATGTTACGAAGAGAATGGTCATTTTTAGCAGCACGTTAAAAAGCTTTGCAAACATCGTAAACTCGAGAGATATTTCGCTTTCCCCAGTACAAAAAATCTAAGTAGTCTATGAGAGCCTTAATCGATTTACAATGATTGATAGACGGAATAATCTCGCTTTCAATAGAGTTATGGATTTGCAAAAAGAATCGTCTGAAGGTGGGTTGGTTGTCAGATGATACTCCTTCTCGATACTACGTAGGTACATGCGCACAACCTTACTCCAATTCATAAAGTTGGTCCAATTCAGCTTATGATAAGTAATTTTAGTAACCACCGGAACAACAACCGACTTGGCCTCACATTATTTGAATCTCTCTAGCATAAACAATAAAATATGTCCCAAGTTCAAATCATCCAGATTAAATGTCGAATATTCTGTAGTAAAATGTAGACAAAATTAAAATGTCACAAATATCACGCTGTGTACAAGCTAAAAGTAACCGATTGGTTGTCATAGAAAGAGATAGTCGATCACTACGTGACATTAAAGTTCAAATCCCGGCCGGAAAAGATGTTCATATTTAGCACTTGATTGTATTTCGATAGGATTGCCCTAACAGGAAATGCATCATAAGTGTAGGTCAAACGAAAACGAACTTCTCTAATGAATATACAATTATACATTTTATTTATTGTGTATTAACTTTATTCTCATGTGTTATAGTGAATATTAAATAGATATAAAGTGAAGAAATTATTAAATTTTAAAACAGAGTTAATGACTTTTAAAATCTTTCATAATCTGTGTGGAACATGCCGGAAATGATTTATAAATATGCTAAAAAGCGCATAGTGAAGTTGGGGTCATCTACTGCTAACTAAGGTAAGAAGAATTAGCAAGCTAAATCTGATTTCCATTAGAGCTGGTAAAGTGGGATAGCCCGCGGGTTACGGGCTGGCCCGCGCGGGATCCTAGCCAGCTTGCCCGCCAACCTGCCAGCTTTTTATTTTTTAAAAAAATAAAAAACAAATTCTTTTTTCTTTTTTTATCCAGTTTTTTTATAAGATTGCATATTTATGCTATTTTCTTTCAAATTCTATGAATAAGTGTTCAATAATTTCCTAAAAATATAGTTTAATATTACTTTTTCCTTTGTAAAAAAATATTAGGATGGACAAAATGTAAAAAAATACATAAAAAATATATTTTTTTCAAAAAAAAATAAAAAATGGGTTAGGCGGGCTGGCCTGTCAACCCGCGAGCTTAGCCCGCCTAACCTGCGGGTTGAGGGTTTCAGCCCGCCACTCTGGCGGGCTGGCTTTTGTCAGCCCGTATAGGCGGGTGCGGGCCCAACTTGCATTACCAGCTCTAATTTCCATTGAAAACGATTTTATAGTGAACATTCAAAAATCTGAGTCTCCAATCTTTCATTCTTATTAGGCTTTGTAAGAAATAAGGGTTAAGTTGCATCTAGCACATATAATATTTGAAAGTATGTTGCAATACATCCTGAACCCTGAAATATTTTTTGAAATGTGTCTAGTATCATAAATTATTTTTTAGTGCATTCAGCACCTTAAATTTCTAAATATAAAATTACATCAAAGATATGTCAAGTGTGTCCAGTATCATAAATTATTTTCATGGTGAATATCACTTTAAATTTTTAAGTATGTGTGTTTGAAAATCTGTTTGGAGAATGATTTTACACAAGTCGAGATAATTATATGAGAAGAGTTTTATCTCAGTTTGCGTAAACGTGATTCCCAATGTGATTGCCAAGCATGTATAACAAAGATACTTTAGAATGTTAGATAAACTTAATGCATAACAAAATATTTAAAATACTGTGGTACCGAAAAAATATTTTATGAAGCTTGATGGACCTTCAACCAAGAAACCAACATGAATAATCCTTGTAGACCCGGAGCATTGTCATTAGAGCCCGTAATGCCAACCCGTCAAAAAAGTGATGGGTTGAGTTGATTTAAAGTAGTCTGCCAGAAGGATTGAGATGTTGAGACTTTCTCAAGGGGCATTAGAAAGCATCAAAGAGAGAGGCATCAGAGGGTCCTTGCGTGTAATTCCCTTGAGTGATGTCCCAAGTCTAAAAAATCTGCCTCAAAGGTTCGAGCGCTTTGTTGTGTGTTGGGGCTCATAACCTCCGCCATGGTAATAGATTGAATTCCATGGTATCCACGATAATCCTGAACATTTGTTGCTTGATCTCCGATGAATTCGTTGACTATCAAAACAACAACGTTTGATGCTTATTACCACAGTATTTATTAATAATTAATATCCTTATTAATTCATAAATGGGAAAATGACATTTGAGTCTTTGTGAATGAGATTGTTGCATCTTATATGATCTAGTTCAAAATATGAATAATACCCCTACAAGAGCCTCAAATATCATTCTACCTTCATAGACTGTTAAAATTTATTTTGAAAAATATTATTCCATACATTGTGAATCAAGGAGGTCCTCTTTCTCTTTTAGATCCCCAATGGTGTTCTCAGGAGTAGGGCATAGCTGAATACTCTTATTACTAGGCTCCTCCGCCATAATCACTGGCAACTGAAAACAATAACATAAGATGCCTGTGTTATTCACACACACACAGATGGGGGAATAAACATTTGAGTCTCTGTTAAGGAGATTGTTTATTACACTTCATTATCTAGTTCAAAAAATGAATAATACCCCTACAAGAGATTCAAATATCATTCTCCCTTCATATATTGTTTAATTTGTTTTAAAAAAAATGTTGTTTCATACCTTACCTTGAGAATCTAGGAGGTCCTCTCTCTCTTTTGGATCCCTCATAGGGCATGGCCGAATACCCATACCCTTAATTTGATTAATATGAGATTTGATCCTGTTAGCATTTGCTGCAAACACCAATTCACAATGTGTGCACTTCACTTGCTTCTTCCCTTGCAATACCGTGACGTGTTCCCACGTGTTATGTGCCTTTGGCCTTCCACGTGGTTTCTTGATCATTCCGTTTTCTGCATCTCATTATCACATTTTCTACTTCAATTTTCTGCAAACAAAGTAGTCATTAACAAAATCAAGATTGAGCATCACCTTGTATACATATATCAAAACGAACTAAACAGTTTAGATCTGCTTTTGGGAGTTCATCGATTCCTAACACACACGACATTTTATTCCCTAGTTAGTTAAAATAAAATACTCCATACCTTGTGAACCAGGGAGTTGGTCTTTCTCTTTTAGACTACCGATCATGTTTTTGGCATTAGGGCAGATTCGAATACCCTGACCCCGAATTTGATTGATATGACATTTGATACCCTTGGCACTTGCTGCAAATACGAATACACAATGTTTGCATCTTACTTGCATTTTCCCAGGTAATACTATGACGTGTTCCCACATTTCAGCAGCTTTAGGCCTTCCACCGGCTGGTTTTGTCATTATGCCCTTTGCTGCCTCTGCAGATTAATCACCCTGCGCGAATTGATCAATTTCATCAAAATGAAACCTAAGTAACAAGTACAAATAACATAAGATGCCTGTGTAATTCAGATATATGAATTAGGGAGTTTGCCTTTCTCATTTTTTTATCACAGGTTTGAATGCCCTGACCCGGAATTTGATTGATATGACATTTGACCCGAGTAGCATTTCTTGCAAATACCTGTCCGCACTTGCATCTTACTTGCTTTCCCCCAGGCAATACTGTGACGTGTTCCCACACATCAGCTGCCTTGGGCCTTCCACCGGTTAGTTTAGTCATGATGCCCTTTTCTGCCTCTGATTAATCACCCTGCGCGCATTGATCAATTTCAATGAAACCTAACAAGCAAGTACAAATAATCTCTGAACTATATGCCTAACAAGTACTAAGAATTGAAAATCCCAATATATAGAATCGTACGTTTGCCTTTTTCCAGCAAATGAAATCTCCTATTCTTAATCTTCACGCGTTGGATCGATCGGTTTGATAGAAGTAGAGAACAAATATAGAATGTCTATATGCTAATCGCTAATTAAAAGTGAAGAGAAGCAAGAAAGAAAGGCCTTTCAGAGAATCACACATTGAAATCCCGTAGTAATAAAAAGTAAATAGAGTCACTGTTCTTTCTCAAGCGTTTACGTCTTGTTTTGGAATGAGGAAGATGACGATGATTTAATGATACGATGAGGAACGAGGAATCTTGACTTCTTCCAACTGGGGAAGCGTTTATTACTGGTAGAATACTGACGGTTGCCTTTGGTTGGTAAGCGTGCGTTTGTGTCTGTGTGTCGGACTTCATTATGTTTCGGCTAATTAACCTATGGCATAATTTTTTGTGGTCGACAATATTATATAACATTAAGTAATCTAGCAACAGGGATATGTAATAGTTCATTAAATTAGTCACACGCTCATTTATCTGCATCCTAATTAAGAGATGCTTTAATTCCATTTTGACAAGGTCAATAGTGAATTCTTAAGCCAGGCACGTGGCTGGGATTAAATTACCAGTTTGTCCCTAGGATCCAAGGGCAATGGTTCACCGAAGGGAAAGAGACTTCTTCGTGGCTAACCCAACAAGTGAGTCACCCGTGATAGGGAACTTGGTGGAGGCACAAGCGACTTTTTGGTCTCTGCATATTTTCTCTGGGGATGGCTCATTATTTGCTGCTTAAAACGGGCGCGCGCGCGCACTCTCCCTCTCTGTCTCTCTGTTATTTATTTATTTTTAAGATTGATAGTTCTTCAAGTGTGGTTTCCCACGTGCATGGTTTAGGAGCTGGACCATTATCTGTCCAGGTGAAAACTGGACCATATAGAGTAATTCTAATAAGCAGAGCCACATTCAAGCAATTTTAAAAATCATTCATGCTAGAAGAAGAACCTTTTTTCCCCAGATTTATCATCCCAACTTAGAATTTGATCAAAATCACCCATCAGCAGCAACTGGAGATTAATACATCGACTAGTGTTTCTGATCCACTCCCATAAAACTTACCTTATATTAGATCAAGGATGGCTATAAATGAATAAGAAATACTTAACCAACAAATGTCAGTCCTGGTAAAGAGTTCGTTCATACCCCATAAAATTACGGATATGAATTTAGTTGGTGAGTGATCTGTATTTGTAAATGTTCTTTGAATTTAAAAGCATGTTCTGACTTTGGTGAAGTTGTGGGTGATCTATATTTGTATGGGTTCTTTGAATCCAAATGCATGCTTTGATTTTGGTAAGGCCTTGATATCCAAATCGTCAAGACCTTTTGTCATTAACAAAACCCAGATTGATTATCATTTTGTATACATATATCAAAACGAACTAAGCTGTCTAGATATGCTTTTGGGAGCGCATCAATTCCTCTCTCTCTCACACACACACACACAACATTTATTCCGTAGTTATTTAAAATAATATTATTCCATACCTTGTGAATTAGGGAGTTGGCCTTTCTCTTTTTTATCACAGGTTTGAATACCCTGACCCGGAATTTGATTGATATGAGATTTAATCCAATTAGCACTTCTTGCAAATACCAGCCCACAATAATTGCATCTTACTTGCTTTCCCCCAGGCAATATTGTGACGTGTTCCCACACATCAGCTGCCTTGGGCCTTCCACCGGTTGCTTGAGTCATTATGCCCTTTTCTGCCTCTGATTAATCACCCTGCGCGCATTGATCAATTTCTTCAAAATGAAACCTAACCAGCAAGTACAAATAATCTCTGAACTATATGCCTAACAAGTACTAAGAATTGAAATTCCCAATATATAGAATCGTTTCCTTTCCCAGCAAATGAAATCTCCTATTCTTATCTTCACGCGTCGGATCGATCGGTTTGATAGAAGAAGCAGAGAATAGATATAGAATTTTATATGCTAATCGCTAAGTAAAAGTGAAGAAAGGCAAGAAAGAAAGCACTTTCAGGGAATCACACATTGAAATCCTGTAGGAATAAAGAGTAAATAGAGAGAGAGAGAGAGAGAGAGAGAGAGTCGCTGTACTTGCTCAAGTGTACCTCTTGTTTTGTAAGACGAGAAGGAGGAAGTTGACAAAAGCAGAAAGCGAGGATTTGATACGATGATAAGGAAAGAGGAATGTTTACTTCTTCTAACTAATCAAACTTCTATTACTGGTAGAATAATTACCGTTGACTTTGGCTGGTAAGAGCGTGGGCGTGTGTGTCGGGCTTCATTATGCTTCGTCTAATTAACCTATGCCATAAATTTTGTGGCTGACAATATTCTATAACATTAAATAATCTTGCAAAAGGGATTGTAATAATTAATTAGTCACACGCTCTTTTCTCTACATCCTAATTATTTGCTGTTAAAAACTCACACACACACACACACACAATCTCTCTCTCTCTCTCTGTTATTTTTTCCCCCTCAAAGATTATTAGTTCTTCAAGTGGGGTTGGTTTCCGACGTGCAAGGTTTAATTGCTTGACCATTATTTGTCCAAGTGAAAGCGGGACCATATTGAGCAATTCTAATAAGCTGAGCCTTATTTAAGCAATTTAAAAAATCATCCATGTTAGAAGAAGATCCTTCATTTCCAGATTTATCATCCCAACTAAGAATTTGATTAAAATCACCAATCAGCAGCCACGATATTAATACATTGAGTAGTGTTTCTAATCCACTCCCATAACAACTATTACCTTATATCAGATTGAGGATGGCCGTTAATGAAGGAGAAATACTTAACCAACTAATGTTGATCCAGTTGATAAGGAGTTGACTCATACCGATTATGAGTTCAAATCTAGTTGTCGATATAAACCTTGTTAGTAGATGATCTGTATTTGTAAGCGTTTTTTGAATCTTAAAGCATGCTTTAACTTTGGTAAGGCCTCGATATCCAAATTGCCTAGACTTTTTGTCTTCCAAAATATTAAGAAAAGAACTGCTTAGAGAAACTAAAAGTGATTAAATCAGTCCATTTAAAATAATTCACAATATCATTACTTGACAAACACACTTTGGTATCAGAGCAAGGTTATAGAGAGAGGGAGCTGCCTGAAGACGTCTAGAAAGCGGAGTTACATAGAAGCAAACTGGGGAGGGTCACTACCAATCTCGAAACTCATATTTACGGTCATTTTTTAACCAAGCAGACGTTGTCATCGTGCTCAGGAGGTCGGAAAACCTTGGATTGGAGTTTTTCGTGAGGAGAGAAGCTGCCACGCGTCGCCGCCAAAGAGTCACGTGCTACCGCCGGAGGTCCACACGCCTATTGGAGGTTGACGCTGATATCATCTACCACGTCACCTCCTCTATCCAGTCATTGCCAGCTCATCCTACTTAGCACCTGACATACATCACTGTTCAACACCACCGAGACTAATCAATCGAACTTTACATATTTGCATTTTGACCCCCTAAACTCTTCCAATTTCCATTATTGCCCCAATACTTTTCATCTTTATAATTTCACCCCTAAACTTTCCATAATTACATTTATGTCCCTGAACTTTTCCAAATTACATTTTAGCCCCAAAATTTTCCAAATTTTCATTTGAGCCCTTGACATTCCCATATTTATAATTAGGCCCAAAACTTCCTAAATGTACCATTTTCCCCTATTCTCCTAGAGAGTATAGTTTCTTCCCCACCCCTAGGATTGCAGTCTAGGCCACAAAATGCCTCTAAAATGCATACCATTACATGAGGTGGAGATAAATGAGCTGAGATGCCGGATACATGAGCTGGAAGGTATTGTAAAGCTGCAACAAGCTTTACTAGAAGGAAGTAAAAATCCACAGGAAATTTCCCTATCACATATTTCACAAGAAAATCCGTAGGTACTGCTGGTAAATGTCACACAAAAATCTGCAAGTACAATTTACAAGAGAATCCGTAGATAATATTCGCAGGAAAATCCGCTAATAAATATTTGTTGAAAAATCCGTAGGTAAATATCACAAGAAAATCCGCAGGTAAAATTAGCTAGAAAATCTAGAGGTAAGATTCGCAAGAGAATTCATAGGTAGTAAATTCTTAGGAAAATTCATAGATAATATCTACAAGAAAATCTGCAGGTAAGGTATGTAATAAATTTGCAAGAAAATCCACAAGTAAATAGGATAAGAAGTGAATTTCAGAAATGTGAATGCCTTGGAAAATCTACAGGAAATATGGAAAATTTTAAAATATATATATGAATTAAGTAACATTTTCCAATATTTTACAAGCATCATAAACACACAAAATATGTCATTTGCAAATTTCAGAGAATAGTATAGTTAAAATACCTCAAACAAATCTTAATTACAACGTACAAATCCATAAAGAGAAATATAGTTTGACACTTAAAAGAACACATATAAAAATGTTCTAACACGTCATAAATTCTAATCATCATGCTCATCATCCTCACTCCCAAATATGTCAATATCTTTATCATTAGATTGTGTAACATTTGGTTGTAGTTTACTTGAAGATTGAGGTTGGGTTGATGTGGAGATGGTGTATGAGAAGAAGAACCTGCAAATCCCAAATATTGCATTAAAGCCTTTTATAATTTTAGTTGTTTCAGCAAGTTGGGTACTTATTTCGTCAAGATGAGTATTTGTCTCAACTAATTTGACTCTTAAAGCTTCTTTTTCCTCTACAAATTTTTGTAATGAAGCATTTAAATCATGAACTTGTGCTCTAATCATCTAATAATCCTTAGGAATCACATAAAGTAAAGATCCATAGACCGTGAGGAAGTAAAAGTCCTTCCTATGTCCCCAAATCTAAAGACTCTAAATTTTTTTCGTTCCTCCAACTGAACTTATAAATATGTCTATATCAGATGGCAATGGTATTGATTGTTGACTACCATAAATATCATCTCAATCATCTATTAATAGGCATTGTGAGAGTATGTCTAATTTCTTTCTTTGTTTTTTTTTGAAAAGTTTCATATTCAAAAAATATACAAGCATGCTAACAAGCTTATTTAAATAGAACATAGATTATTACACAAACAAAAACACCAATATTGATCTTCAATTCTAATTCATACCATAATCTCAATGGAAAGCAAGATTACAAATTACAAAACCAGAAGGCAATGAACAAAAATGATCAATGCAAATCTTTTTAGACTTACAATACTAACCATCATTATATAATTATTATTTTGATTAACTAAATTTACACATATAACATTTAAGTATTGCAATTTTTAGTTCAAATCCACAAAAAAAAAATACATATTTGTTTTCTACAGTTACATAAATAACTTAAATATTATAAATTATAAAACATTTGCATAAAATCAATAAGAAGTGAAAAAAAAACTACTTATTAGTTATTTAACATCATTGCTCCATAGTTAAACATATTTGTTTTCTACAGTTACATAAATAACTTAAATATTATAAATTATAAAACATTTGCATAAAATCAATAAGAAGTGAAAAAAAAACTACTTATTAGTTATTTAACATCATTGCTCCATAGTTAAACATATTTGTTTTCTACAGTTACATAAATAACTTAAATATTATAAATTATAAAACATTTGCATAAAATCAATAAGAAGTGAAAAAAAAACTACTTATTAGTTATTTAACATCATTGCTCCATAGTTAAACATATTTGTTTTCTACAGTTACATAAATAACTTAAATATTATAAATTATAAAACATTTGCATAAAATCAATAAGAAGTGAAAAAAAAACTACTTATTAGTTATTTAACATCATTGCTCCATAGTTAAACATATTTGTTTTCTACAGTTACATAAATAACTTAAATATTATAAATTATAAAACATTTGCATAAAATCAATAAGAAGTGAAAAAAAAACTACTTATTAGTTATTTAACATCATTGCTCCATAGTTAAACATATTTGTTTTCTACAGTTACATAAATAACTTAAATATTATAAATTATAAAACATTTGCATAAAATCAATAAGAAGTGAAAAAAAAACTACTTATTAGTTATTTAACATCATTGCTCCATAGTTAAAAAAGAATAATTATTAAAGATATGCTTACATATGCGCTTACTGTTTGATCTCCCACTCAACTTTGGTCTTTTTTCTTTCCATGCGTGTGAAAGTAAAAATATGAAAATGAAGGCTCAACTCCCCTTCTACGCTCTGTGTTCATATGTTAAGAATGATATATGTTATTTACAAGAAATGATCAACTTATCAGTATAAGTATAATATAAAATATACTGAAATAAACATAGTATCATTTTCTCATAAATAAATGAATGTGGTATTAATCCGCCCATGTGAAGAGAAGCTCCAGCAAATGATTCTCAATTCCTTTTATTTTGATCATATTTTTCCTTGAATTGAGGAAACTGCCAATAATATACAATTTTTTCCACGGAGCATATTTCATCCAATAAGGTTTTTTATCTTTTGTTTGAAGCGACTGTAAAGGTTTTTCTTGTTATTCTGACCTAAATCGAGCATCAATTACTGATCAGTGAATTTTTCTCTATCTTTTGGGACTTTGTGAAATTTTCTAATATTTTGGTTAAACTTTGACTAAAATCCCTTTAACTTTTCTTTATTAACCAAAATATCCTTGAATTTTATAAATGGCAATTTGGTCCCTCGAATTTTAAAAGTCCACTTTAATTCCATTTTTAAAATGATTCTTAGGTACTTGAATTTTCAAAATGATACCTTCATATCTTACTTTTATTAAATGACCATTTTGCCGTTACTTTTTCCATGTTTGACATAATGTCATTTTTACTCTTCCTTTCATTTCCTTTCCTTTCTTTTCATCCTCCAAGGCCTTAATTAAACTTTAACTACTCGTTTAACTTTTATATCTAGTTATCGAAAACATGGATATTACACAACGCAGAATATAAGGGTAGAGAAAATAGCTGGATTTATCTCCGGTGACCCTTTATTGTGACTACATATACTCCTCCTCTTAACTTATTTATTGGTCCAACATCATATTCTTGTATATTCACTTAGATCCCCGCAATATCAAATAATGTGCGCTCTTCCTTGAATAATAATGGCAGCCTCTTTATTCGTTCTCGTGAAACGTGGAGCCTGACTCGGCAATATAGAACATTCAGTACTCTGGCATGAAGCATATGCCCACTTCGATCATTTTCATAAAATCATTTTAATTGAATCACATAAACTTAAAAATACATTAAAAGCAACAAATACGTAAGAGATTAATTCTTTTAAATATACACTTATTTATAAATAGGAAATTAAGAAAGAATTAGCGTTAAGAAAAAAATGTTGCAAGAGAATGTCTGAAAAAAGATGAGTGTAATTAATTAGGGGTGAGATAGATAAAAATCCATTTAACATTAAGATAATCTGAATAGGATCTTATACAAAGAGCAAACCAAATCAAATTTTGGATCTTAGAGAAAGGGCAAGCGTGTAATGATAATTCATAGACTGTGAATAAGTATTTTTCTTCCCTGAAAAGCATAGGATGTTTTACACATAAAAGAAATATTAAACTTCCTTAAATCTGTATTAAAATTTAACAAATTTCCAACTTTAACACTATTTAATATCAACCACAATACATTAGGAAAAAAATCAATACATAATAAATATAGATTAAGTTTATACATTCATATAAAAATTTTAATAAGATTTATAAATAAATTTATATATTACTTTCATCCTCTATCTTATACGATTAGAAGTATTAAAAATAGTACATTAATTAAAAGTTAAAAACCATAGCTTGACTTTGGAATGCGAGTCTGTGAAAAGCTTGGATGGCGTGGAGGGAAATGGACCCTAAACCAAGCGGACACACTCCACACCGTTGTATGGCAGACTCGTTACAAAGTCAAGTGGCACACTCCACACGTCCAAAGTCAAGAAACCTGCCGGTTTCTACCAGCTAATTGCATCATCAAGGATAAGCGATGATGATAGAAATAACTTTTTGGTAAAATAATTTTTAGAAAAAGTTAAAGAGTAGGAGTTAAATAATTTGATGTTATTTATATTTGAATTGTAAGTAACATAAGTAACTTTATATGAAAATAAAAGTGTTTTGATAAATGTTTAAGAAGTAAGTTTTGAATAAAAAATGACTTGAAATGATTTAAAATTTGCAGATTTCAACTTTTTAATTAGATTCTTTAATATCTCTAAAAAAATCTATGGACCCATAAATTAAACAATGAGGTAGTATTTGCTTTTATGCTTAGCATTGAGTAATCCTCCTATGAACAACCTCACATATTTTTAATGTAGCAAATATTATTAAAATATAGCAGTAATATATTAATGACTTGTAAAAAATAAAAAAATCGCATCAACCATCTTGAAATAATTGAAATCTTGTAAAAATCGACAAAGCAGAATTTCAAAATGAAAATCCATTAAAACATGCAAAAAATTAAAAAAAATAAATAGGGTCTTTTTATAAATTATATATATACACACTGAAAATATTTATATAAATGCAAAATGTTTGTGTATCCGTACAATGAGACATATGTTCCGGCTTCTCCCTGCAAGGAACTTTTAGGCCTTCTTTTGTAAAAACGGAGGGCCAAACAGACCAAAATCTTCTACAGTGCTTCTATCCCCGATGAAGTTACTTTTTGGCCCACAACCTGTACCCAAACGGAGCCAATGGTATTTGTAAACAATTGGTTACTATTACAACTTATTATGACAAGGTTTATCATGTCTAAACAGTTAGAAATGAGGACAATTTTCATGTAATATCTATTCGAACACAAATGAAGTCCATGAATGAAGCTAAGAATTTCCACTATTAATGACTCCTCTGCATATACTATTGGGCTATTAGGTGCACAAAATTGGGGTGAATGGATATAAAAGTGAAATTCATTTACATCATAGGGCTTGTTGGGTATAAATAAAAGGCCATGGAATTAGCTCCAATGTGAAAGCTAATTCAATGTTGGAATTGATTTCCATGAGCATTATAAAAAGTTTTATTCCGGTAAATTTCGGCTAAAAATCCACATGAAAAAAAAAATTCCCTGCGGATTTTAATCCCAAAGCATAAGGTTCGTAGAAATTTATTTTCATGCGGATTTTTCCGCAGGGAAATTCCGAAGATAATAAATCCGCAGGTAAAATTGCAAAAAATTAAATTTTTTTAAATAAATATGGCTATTTTTATTAGAAAAACAAAAAAAAATGACGACAAAATTTTTTTACCATCAAATAAACTTGAATGAATCAATGTCATAACAAAAATATATATTTCATTAAGAATTCACTGAACTAAAATATACATACAGATACACTCCTTTCACTCAAATGAATTTAATAGAGCGTATCAAGTCTCCGTAAAATTCACTGAACGAATTTAAAAACTACTCCCTATATTTACACATCAAAGCACACTTTGAACAATCACAGAAGCCACTGGCAATAAAAAAACTATGGATTAGCTTCAGTGAATCAACGAATTCAATGGAGCGTATCAATTAAGCAATGAAGATCTCAATATTAGCTATATAAGTCAACAACAATGCCTGAGAAATATTCAAACATATGCTGGTAGATGGTCAAAATAGCAGATTTACTTCCACTAGAATTGAGCAAAGGCATCTACAAAATTGGTCCAAAAGTGCTCGACTAAATATATATTGTGAATTCGAAAAGAATGAGAACTAGAAAATGGATAACAGATTACATAATTATGCTAAGGTAGTAGCATAACTTTAATTTGAATAAACCATGAAAAATGATATGGATGACTCACCAGCATATTTTCTGTGCAAATTCTCTGATGGAACGAAGACATCACAAATATGAATATTCAGTATAACACCATCTTTTGTTGGTTTCTGCAGATCAGATAGACCAAAATAATCCCTCGTTTTATCAATCAACTTGATCATTTGGTTTTCAAAGGACAATACAAGTAAGGGCAGGATATATGCATCAGGGATTAGTGAGATTCACTTAAAAATACAATTTTATTGCTTTAAATAGAAATGAAGATTTGTGTATCATCAACAGAGACCAATAAGGTCCAGAAAAGATATTTCCACCATCAATTTCTGCAGAGGAAAACTTATAAATTAGAGTTCCTTTTAAGTAGCCTCTATATACAAATAAAAGAGGCAGAGTTGATGAACAAAGGGGCAAGTCATGAAAATTGCATTAAAATATATTTTTAAGGGAAAAAAAGTATGATGCAGAAAAGAAAAGTCCCCTACAATTTGATCATCCTGTTTGATGGAAACATAAACATCATTACAAAAATGGGCAACCAAAAAGAAAAACATAAACCCATCATTAGAAATAAACTCGCTTGCATTAAACAAATTATAGAATTCAGAAATAATGACACTTGCTAACATAGCTAACAATGTGTAAAGTCTGTGATTTAATCAATGAACACCATACGCACAACTAAATAGGGCTTGTTTGGTAAGTCTGTTGGGAGAACAGACACAGATTCTGAGGTAAATATGTGAGAGGAATTTTGTCTCAGTAAGCGCAAGAATGACTTTTGGATGTCCAAACGGGCTATCCAAACAAGCCTATAATACTAAATGCTAAACGAAGAAGTAAAACACTAAGGGCATGTTTGCCTCCTCTTCCTGAAACCTAGGTTTTGTTTCAAAATCTAGGTTTTACCCCAAAACCTAGGTTTTGTCCAAGCACAAAAAATCTTCAGAAAAGCTATTTTGGTTACAAAACCTCAGTTTGAAACATAGGTTTTGAAACCTAGGTTTTTTTCTTTTCTACTTTTTCCTCTTTTCTACTTTTTTCCTTCTTTCTCTTTCCTACTTTTTTCCTTCCATCTCCTTCATTTTTCCTACTTTTTCTTTCTTTCTCTTTCCTACTTTTCATTCTTTCTCCTTCCTCTTTCCTATCAACTTTTTTGCCTCGAAATCTATAAAAACTAATAATTTCCCAAACATAAATCACTTTTCAAAACCTAGGTTTTGCCTCGGAATCTGTAAAAGCTATTTTCCAAAATC
Organism: Vachellia pachyceras; assembly: GCA_025593235.1. Classification (NCBI taxonomy): domain Eukaryota; kingdom Viridiplantae; phylum Streptophyta; class Magnoliopsida; order Fabales; family Fabaceae; genus Vachellia; species Vachellia pachyceras. The sequence continues at coordinate 20,358 of JANTPZ010102240.1, forward strand.
TATTATCCAAAACCTAAGTTTTGTCTCGGAATCTGTAAAAGTTATTTTCAAAATAGCTTCCAAACAAGCTCTAAAACGAACGAGGAAAACTAACATGCCCAGTAGCATTCTGTCCACTTTGTATCCCAATAAAGAATGCTATGAACGTTATCTGCGATAAAAGAAGAAAAACTCGGTTAGATTATCCATCATTAACATATTAAGTACAATTCAAAGGAGTCATTTCTTTCATTGACATCCTTTATTATGCTTCCCTAAAACTTGAATTTCAGCCTCTTCCTGAATTTATTCAGGATATTTATTATGCACCACAACCAAGGTCAGCTGAAATTAAAAAGCCAGATCCAGAGTAGCTAATATCATAAGTACAATGGCTCGAACACATAAATTTATCGGCAAATCTGTATTAGCTTCTGGCTAGAGAATTAATTTCAAAATGCAGATTCCTCATGAGCATATTTACCATGTATAACTGATGTGTATTCTCCTTTCTTGTGCTTTTCAACAGTATTCCAGACCTTCAAGCAATTCATTGAAGAAATCATGTTAGTATATGGGATGAAAAGTAAAGCTATATGAATTCAATTTACAGACAACACCGTAAACTAAATATCCATCTCTGTAAATGAATACCTCAACAACCCACGGGCAACACCCAAAGGAGTATTCTGCACTATCATCTCTTCTAATCGCCGCATTAATACATCAGAAGCAGCATATATAGCTGGAGCCAGTTAATGGCTGTATGCGATGGAAGACATCAAAACCCCCCAAAAAAAAAAAAAAAGTTAGGGTCACAAACAAAAACGTCCCCTTACAATCTACAAAACAGAATCGTACATTTTCAAAAACCCCAATTGAGTCATTTTTAGCCAAACTTGGAATTGATGACTGGCGTGGCTTCGGATTAGGCTTAATGGCCGCAACAAAATCAACGCCACTCTTAATGTGCCCTGCTGTAGATTGGTGGCCTACCGTTTTCTGTTTTGCCTTTGATTTACTGCCACGCGTTTTCTGGTAATGGATGCTGCTCCCCTGAACCAACATCACGTACCCTGTCAATGAGAAAGAAACTCTACTCAATCTGAACGAACTCTCACTAAACTCCAAGTGAAAAATCAAATCCCAAGAAGAGAGATCGAGACAATGAGAAAGAATCCCTACTCAATCTGAACACACTCTCACAAACAAGCACTTGAAGAAAGCGATAAGGAGCACAAATGAAGAAACTTACCATGCCCCCAGACGCCTAATTTCTTTCGATTGCAACAAGTCTTTGAACCCCATTTTAGCACTGGCAAGTGAGGCGAGAGCTCAAATAGGGTCTCAAGTCTTTGAAATCCGTAGCGAGAACAGATGAGCATCAAGGGCAGAGGCAAGGCGAGAGTCAATGAGCGTCAGTGAGGCCTCGCTGGGCGATCTGCTACGAGACCAAGACCGGAGAAGAATTCGGCCACGAAGAAGACGTAAGGTTTAGGAATGGGTTTAAAAATGTTGGGATGTGTTTTTTAAAACCATTTGAAACTGTGGACCGTAGGTAAGCATGGAAAAAGGCCAGGCGGTCTGTCAGGGGCCTGTGCCTGGGCCTGCAAAAGCCTGAAACAGGCCAGGCTTTTACAGGCCCAGGCACAGGCCCAGGCCAAAAAAATAGCCTGTTTTGCAAAATAGGCCAGGCCCAGGCCGGCCAATTAGCCTGTTTTGCCTGACAGGCCGGCCTGTGTCTTTATTTTTTTTTTAATTTTATATTACATTTACTTCTTTATTCCGCCGCTGAGGAGAGTAAAGTTGTGCTTGTCCGCTCTTCGCTTGTCCTCCTCCCTCTGC
>JANTPZ010102241.1:0-18790 GCA_025593235.1 Vachellia pachyceras
AATATTAAATGTGACTCAAAATGTGACGACCTTTAGTGACATGAAGAAAAACGTATCGTTACCCATCAACATTGACAAATCGGAATACAGAAGTGAGGCTAAGACGCGAAGTTTGATGAAAGATGACTTTGGAGTTCTCTTCCCAATAGTATTCTCTATTTTAGTTTTCTTCTTCTTCCTTTCAATTCTTAAAGTTCCATGTATCGCTCCCTGGTTACATAACAAATTTGTTTCATTTTTAAGTCCCTCCGGCGGATTGATATTGTGACACCTCCTATTTATCCCCTATATGTTTGTATTAGATCACTTTTGAACCACTCTTGGAAATTAGATATCAAAATTGACCATTTTTTGTGAACTTGAATTTTCAAAAACGGAAAAAAACGCTGTTACTATTTACAAGGCATTTTTTTATATTTCTGACCCAACTTTGAAAAATCATACTTAATTCTAGAAAAATCAAAATTGAGTGGTTCCAATTTCTAAGTTTAGCTTATTAAGTGATCTATAGGGAAAAAATACTCATTGGCCCAAAAAATTGCCCATTTGAATCAATTTATCCAAAAATCACGTGCTGCTCCAATGGTCATTTTCCAGATTTTTAGTTTTTACCTTAAATTTTGGAAAATCACATCTCTCAAAATACACATCAAAATTTCACAAACTCTATATCATTTTAAAGATTGGGATGTGTAGTTTCTGAATGGAAAGTTTCAGCTCATTTGGAGCTCGTTTGCTATTTTTAATTCCCACGTGAAACAGATTCATTTTTCAGGGCCTTTGGAACCCTTTAACCTTGAAACCAATTTTTCTTAAAATTCACCAAAACCTCTTTTTAGTTCATTAATCCACCTTGAACATGCATGGTTATTCCTTACCATTCCTTGTTACTTTTATTTCATTTTCATGCATGCTTCATTAACCATTCACATGATTCTTTTTGTAGAGGTTTAAGTTACAAACATAGCAACTTCAAAGATAGAGTATCATTTCATATATTTACACAAAATCAAGCAAGCAAAGGCATCATCTTCAAGCATCATTAACAAATTCCTTACCCTTGCTTGAGCTTCCACCTACATGGTTAGTTGGTGGGGAATGACATTTGGGAATCCCAATAGCAAAACCACATAATCAAAGCATTGTGAATGTGCATACATAACTTTAAGGCATGTGTATGATTACATAAACATGTGACACATCAAACTTCACTTTATCATGCATATGGCCATAGCACAAAAGTCACATTTTATACACAAGTCATGCACTTTAATAATCATAAAAGTTCATGTAATATTCACAACTCATTTTCATAAACATAAGAGGAGATTAGTGGTTTTGCTACCTTGTGTCTTTAACTTTTCTTGAGGGTTTAAGTCTCTCTTGATGGCCTTTCTCAATGAGCTCTTTGGTTCCTCAATGTCCTAAACACCATTCAATAATGTGATCATCGTTCACAAGTCATCAACTATACATAAAACTCACAAAAACGCAACTTAACCCTCTTGCTCTTTTAAGAGCAACAGCACCTTAGAGTTTTGTAACTTGTTCCTATGATTTCTAATGCTTCCCTGTAATATTTTGGAACCAACAAAAAAAGAATAGAGGACTGAAATGTAAAAGGGAAAAGTGTGGGAGGGCAAACTTGTAATTTACCCTCCCTACACATTTAATTCCTTTCATTCCTCATCATCAGCGTCATTTTCGTTTTCCAGGAGGCTCGAGTGACGTGAATGCGAGATACAGAGCGACGGTATGTGATGGCTTGGTTTCTCACCGGTATAAACACGGATTTGGGTTTAGGTGAGACCCCTAATCACTCCTTCATCCTCAGATTTCTCTATTTCTACCATTTTGGGATTTCAAGGGTTGAAATAGGATTAGAAAAAGTAAGGTTTTTACTGATTAAATCAAGTTATAAGTAAGATTATAGCTTCCTTGTATTATATGGTGCGTTATATGCGAATTTCCTGTGGATTTGTTAAAGAATCTCGTGCATTACTGTTCACCGCACTGTTCACGTTACTGTTCACGTGAATGGTGACTTCGCCTGGTTGGGAATTTTGGATCAATCGGTTTGATTGTTTGGGTATGATAATATACACACACATATATGTTGTTACAGGAAGATGAAACTAAAGGAACAAAGAATGAGGTTAATATTGAGTGTTAATAGTGATAGGATTGGAAGTTGATTTTCTGAAAATCCAACGCACTGATTTGAGCTTCAATATTCCATAATCATGTTATATGCCTGCTCCTAGGTATACAGTGGTTGAGGTATATGATTTTAGTATTTATTTGAAACTGGAAAAAATTTCCAGCTTTAGTGGTGATGTTATGAAGGGGAATTTCCATGCCAAACAATCTCCTTTGCCCATGAAATTTGGTGATCATTTGGTATACATGTTAACTTTTAAAATAAGTCATAGAACACATTTATTGGATGAGTGGAATGCAAGTTATGAATTTTTCAAGTTGGTTCAGAAAATCTGGGAAAACAGTTTTTCTGATGAAGCGGCTGAATTTGAGTGGATTTTGTACTATCCAAAAGATCTTTTTTGACCATGAAATTTGCCAAGCAAATAGTACTCATGGTAAGCTTTAAAATGAGTCCTATAATGCAATATTTGGATAAGTAGATTGTTAGTTATGAGCCACCAAAATTTGGGGTTAGAAATCTGAAAAACATGGAAAAGTGAATCAAGCAATAACTTTGGAGCACTGATTTTTAAATCCGGGTTGATTATAAATTTTGAGTGGTAATTTTCTTTGGAAGAGGATATAGAGAGCTTTAAATAGACACTTGAACCACTACATTTGGAAATTTGTAGATTAACTTATGAATTTTTTAAAGATTGATGAAGGAAGCTGAAAGTTCCTGGGTGTTAGAAATGTATTGATGGCTTAAAATTTTGTTTATATGTTATTGTTAGGAAAGGAAGGAGAACATAAATTGAAAGCTGAAGGATAAAAGAAGAGTTATACGTTAAGAGCATAATAAGTGAGTGAATAGCGCCCCATTATAATTTTTTTAAATAGTGTTTTGCTATCTTCATATCTTGATATTTGTTATTTATTACCCTATTTTGAGTATGGTTTCATTGGTAAACGTTTATCGAAATTATTTGATTTTCTCATTTATCTTATAAAGAGAAATGTTTGAGGAACTGATTTGATTTATCCATTCGGGTTCAATTTTGTTTGAATTGGATACTTAAATGTGGAAGTTGGAAGAAATGTTTTTGACATTTTAACTCATGCATAGAGGTGACGGAAAGAAATGATATTTTCATGCTTTATGCATGCTTGAAAACGGTGTTGATATTTACCCTATGCATGCTTGAATGGTGATTTTGATATATTATTTTGCAAACTTTCATGCTGGGATCCCTGTTATAAATCATTTCAAATAATTTTACTGTTGAAAATTGTTTGGAAATTGATCCCTTGCATGCCTGAAGATGTTTTGAAAGGAATGAATACAGAACGCTAGTTACTAACAGTAGCATTGTTAGTCCTTGGTGCACCATGGTTAATTATGAGCTCGCTTGTTATTCGTGGGTATTAACTCACGCCTGTTATTTATGGCTTTGAGCCGCGCCTGTTGGTTACTTACTCTCGTGAACTGTGTGTTCACGCCTGTTTTCGTAGCCTCAAGCTGCGCTTGGTTATTTGCCTCGTGGACTGTGTGTCCGCGCCTGATAGTTCGTTCTGTTGAAGTCCTACGAAAATTGAGATTTGAATAGTATTTTTAAATTGATTTTGGTAAACGAATGATTTTGCTACGTAATTGAGATTCTCTGAGCAATGCTTCATTATGCAGTTTAAAATGTGATTTTTTTTATTTTCTGCAGAAAATGAGACTCGTTTTACGATATTCATTGTAGTTGAATCATTTAGATGATTTTTTTTAAATTTAGACAATTATTTATGGGACGTTATTCACCGAAAATTTATTTTTGCTTCAGATAGCCCAGCTGACCCGATGTCTCTGGTTGAGCAATGAAAAGCCTCATTGTTCCTATAAAAGATGTTGGCTTAGCGTATACAACAACTTATGTGTACGCACTATTATAAATGTTAAACGCTCCACGTAGTATATAGGTGAGATCCTTGTGTTTTTATTATATGTTGATAACGCATAATATGTTTTTATGGCATAAGCTTGAGAAAAGAAATTTACATTGTGTTATTTGGCATTTTGACGAATAGCATATGCTTATAAGTCATAGGTTTACAGAGTGTGAGATGTCTCATAATCCGCGCCGGTCACCTCTAAATTTTAGGGCGTGACAAGTTGGTATCAGGGCCAGGTTTCCTATAGTTGCGTGGAGCGAGGATTCATCAGTGGGTTCTCAATTATCGTTATGATCCCGGGCATAATTATAATTGAGGAATCATTGAAGGCCTTCTTAGGAGATCTTGTAATATTTACTCCTATTTGTTTGTGTTTTATGAATTTAGTGTTCTTATGAGTTGAAATTGAATAAGTTATATCTCTTTAAAAAAAATGTAGTTGAGACATCGAGTTGCTAGTAGAAATTCTAGTAATAGTTTCAGCTAGAAGCTTTGCTCAACCAAGTGAGTTGTCCTAAATGTTATGGGTAGGGTCGTAAAAGGCTAAAAAAAAAAAGAGGAGTTCGAATTTTGAGATCTATCCATGATATTTTATCTGAGGCTGAGCCATCAAATCTGTATTCCCTAGATATCTCTTCATTACCCAAACATGAGACTTGTGAAGAAACCTATAGTATAATTGTGGAAGGGAATATTGCAGTTAAAATGACGGAACTTATCAAGTTGAACCCTCTGCTTTCTTTGGGTCAAATATTAAAGAAGACACAGTACAATTTCTTGAAAGCATTGAAAAGAGATGTTGTGCTTTGAGGTGCCATGATGTTCAATATGTAGAATTTGTTGTATTTCAATTAGTAGTTGTAGCTAGTACTCGGAGCAAGACGGTATCTGGTTTGACTTTAAGAATGTCATACCTCAATCTCAATTGTCACGAATTAGTTGAATTATTTTAGAGCCTTTGTGCAACATGTGGAAGTTTTCCTTCAGGGGTATATCGTAAGGCCTCTGGCGCCTGTTACCAGTATGGGCAGGTAGTTTATTTGAAAAGGAATTGCCCATTTCTCCAACCAGTATTAATTTATGGAACGGTTAGACCTTAATTTCGTCATACATCATGGATGTGTCATTTATAGGAGTAACTCCTGTTTTTGTTGGCAAGGGCATATCGAAAAGGTATTGGACAAGGTCAAGTAACAATGTATGCAATGACAAGACAAGATGCCCGAGCCTTAAATGTCATTGTCACATATATTATTATTGTATGTTCATAAAGGGCTTATACGTTGTTTGATCCTGGACCAATTTATTCTTATATGTCTATGTTTCTTGCTAAGAGGTTAGATAAGGAATCTGCTAAGCTTGATTGCCATTTTTGGTTGCTGCCCCAGCGGGAGAACTTATGTTAGTTTTGCAAGTGTATAAGGCTTGTGAAATATCCCTCAAGGGCACAGAAATTTTCGGTAATGTAATGGTTCTTGATGTGATGGGTTAGTTAGCCTTTTATTATGCTATTGTTGATGGTCACTTGAAAGTGGGAAATTTGATATTCCAATAAGAACTTTTTACTGGATGGGAGTTTGGTTGAACGATCGATTAATTTGATTTCTGCTGTAAAAAGCTCATCGGTTATTGAAGAAGGATTGTCAGGGTTTATTAGCTTGGTAAGGGATGTCGACAAATACATTGCTAGTTTTGAACAAATTCCATTTGTTTGAAAAATTTCCTGATGTCTTTTTGGAGGAGTTGCCTGGATTACCTCCAGATGGAGAAATAGAATTTTTCATTGATTTAGTTCTTGGCTCAACTAATTTCGGCTCCCCCATATAGAATGACACCCTTTGATTTAAGGGAGTTTGAAGATGCAATTGCAAGAATTGTTGGATAAGGGATTCATTCGACCCAATACTTCTTAGAATGAGCTTGTATTTTTTTGTGAAAAAATTAAGGATGTAACTTTAAGATTTTGTATTGATTATTGGAAACTTAACAAGGTGATAATAAAGAATAAGTACCCGTTGCACTGCATCGATGGTCTCTTTGATCAGTTACAAGGAGCTTAATATCTATCCAAGATAGATTGGTGTTCGGGCTATCATCAATTTAAAATCAAGAAGATATTCTGAAGATAATGTTCAAGACCCGATATGGTTATTATGAATTTTTGGCAATGTCATTTGGGTTAACAAATGATCAAACAACATTTATGGATTTAATAAATCAGGTGTTTCAAGCATTCCTTAACAAGTTTGTGATTGTGTTTATTGATGATATCTTGGTGTACTCAAGGAATCCTTAAGAGCATGAATACCATTTACGGGTGATTTTGAAAAGGTTAAGGGAGCATCAGCTTTATGCTAAATTTCTAAGTGTGAATTATGGCTTAATAAGGTTGCCTTTTTGGGGTCACGTTGTTTCTAGAGATGGTATCCAAGTATATCTAAGGAAAGTAGATGCAGTTAAGAATTGGCTATGGTCAGCAACTGTTGCGGAAATTAAAAGTTTCTTAGGTCCTGAAGGGTATTATCGTTATTTTGTTAAAGCTTTTTCAAGAATAGCGGCTTCACTAACACGGTTAGCCTAGAGGAACGTAAAGCTTGTATGGGATGATAGTTGTGAAAAAGGTTTCAAAAAAACAAAGATAAAAGAATGCTTAATTTCTACTTCTATTTTAAGCCTTCGATCAGGAACTAGGGGATATACCATCTACTAGGACGCATCTTGAGTTGGTTTATGTTATGTTTTGATGCCAAATGGAAAGGTAATTGTTTATGCCTTTAGAAAACTTAAGAAGCATGAGCAAAGTTTTTCCAATTCATGATTTAGTAATGACGGTTGTTGCCTTTGTTTTAAAGAGACATTATTTGTATAGTGTATATTTGGGAATCCATTGAAAGATTTTTTCGCTGCTCATAAAAGTCTTAAATATATATATATATATATTTGAGCAGTAGGATTTAAATCTCAGGTAGAGAAGGTAGATGGAATTGCTCAAGAATTATGATTGTACAGTTCTTTATCATCTTGGTAAAGCAATTGTGGTGGTAGATGCATTAAATAGAAAATCGATGGGTAGCTTGGCACTCATGATCGTAGTAAGGACCTCTGATACAAGAGATTCACAAGCTTGAATAAAATGGGATGAAAATTTGAAATATCTAGAAATGGAGCATTTTAGGCACATCTTCAAGCTTGATCTTCTTTAATGGAGCAAGTTAAAAGTGCTCAATGAGTTGATCCAAAATTACATAGATTAATGGATGAAGTTAGAAAAGAGAGGAATAACCAAAATTTATCATGATTTGAAGCAATTATATTGGTGGTATGGTATGAAAATGATGCTGCAAATTTTGTTTCTCACTGTTTGATGTGTTAACATGTCAAAGTAGGGCATTAAAAGCCAGCAGGGCCATTGCAGAGATTTATCTTGCTCAGATTTTTCGATTTGAATGGTATTCCATCAGCTATAATCATTGATAAAGGATCCCAATTTACATCCTGATTTTAGAAGATATTTCAGGAAGCTCTACGAACCTAATTAAATTTTAGCACTGCATTTTATGGACAAGCCAATGATCAATCATAACGAACCATTTAAATTGTTAAAGATAGGTTAAGACCTTGTGTTTTGGATTTTAGTGGAGATTGAGATAATTACTTATCATTGGTGGAAGTTGCTTATAATAATAGTTATCAAGCAAGTATTCAGATGGTACCATTTTAGGTATTATTTGGTAGAAAGTGTAAATCGCTGATTGAATCATTCGAAGTTGTTGACACTAAGGTGTTGGGACCAAATCTAGTACAAGATAGTAAAGAAGAAGTCAAAGTGATACAACAAAGTTGTTAACAACTCAGAGTCGACAAAAGTACTATGTCGATAATCATCGTAGGGAGTTAAAGTTCATGATTGGAGAAAATATATTTCTGAAGTTGTCCCTTATAAAGGGAGTAATGGGAATGGGAATAAAGAGAAATTAAGTCCAAAGCTATTTGAGATATTAGTTATAGTGGGTGGTGTAAATTACCGATTAGTCTTACTACTAGAACTATCTAGTATTCATTCTATATTTCAGGTGTCAATGTTGCAAAAAATGTCTACACATCACTCCTCATGTTATTGGATATTAAGAAGTTGGAATAAATGAAATTTTGTTATATGAAAAGGTTCCAATGGCCATTATTGACAAACAAGTAAAGTAGTTAAGACCAAAAGAAATTGCTTCAAAGAGAGTATCATGGCAATATCATTTGCCTGAGGAAACAACTTGTGAAATTGAAAGTAAGATTTGCACCAAGTATCTTCAGTGAAAGTGTTTGGAAATTCGGAGGACCGAATTGCTTAAGGGGGGAGAATGTAATATTCTGGAACAAAAAAAAGAATAGACGACTGAAATGTAAAAGGGAAAAGTGTGGGAGGGCAAACTTGTAATTTACCCTCCCTACACATTTAATCACTCTCATTCCTCATCACCAGCTTCATTTTCATTTTCCAGGAGGCTTGTACGACGCGAACGTGAGAGACAGAGCGACGGTGTGTGATGGCCTTGGGTTTAGGTGAGACACCTGATCACTCCTCCATCCTCATATTTCTCTATTTCTACCGTTTTGGGATTTCAAGGGTTGAAATAGGATTAGAAAAAGTAAGGTTTTTACTGATTAAATCAAGTTTTTACCATTATAAATGTTAAACGCTCCACGTAGTCTATAGGTGAGATCCCTGTGTTTTTATTATATGTTGATAACGCATAATATGTTTTTATGGCATAAGCTTGAGAAAAGAAATTTACATTGTGTTATTTGGCATTTTGACGAATAGCATATGCTTATAAGTCATAGGCTTACGGAGTGTGAGATGTCTCATAATCCGTGCCAGTCACATCTAAATTTTAGTGCGTGACATTCCCAAAACCCTTTCTCACTTTTGCCCTACACAATTTGGCCTTCTAAAGCCATTGGAACCATTAGAATAATCAAAATCCCACTCCTTCTATTTTTACATATTTTCGAAAAAAACAAAAAAAAGAAGGGTTCTTGGATTTTTCAACTTTTGCTTAGGAATACTTGTGTATTATTGCTTCCAAATCATGATTCAAGCATCATATGACTCAAACACCTCTTTCCCCTACAAGACCTTAAATGGACAGCACCTCCCCCTTTTCTTAGAGTTTCCAAAAATTCCACCAACAACAATCAACAACCTTAACAAGCATAAACATACATCAAAAGACATCTTACCACTCAATGAGTGTTTTGCAACCTTTAGTTTTCTCAAAATACTTCTATTTTCCATTTTTGAACTCAAGAACTATAGCTTTCTCTTTTCACAAAAGAGAGGATTTAACAAAACTTTAACCCATGAAGATTGCAAAGAAGGTTGCAAGACTTGAGAAAATGGGTTGTTTTGGTTGGTTGAGGGATTACCTTGTGTTTGTAGCTTCTCCTCTTCCTCCTTCTTGGCTTCAAAATGGCGTGAGAATTTTCAGACTTGGGGCCTTGGGGGAGAGAAAGTGACGTGAAGAATGAAGGAAAGAGAAGAGAAAATAGCCTTAATAAAATCCCTTCATAAACTTGGATGGTGTGGATTGTTTCTTGGAAATTAATTTTCCAACTTTAAGGCCTAAGATTTTGCCACTTGTCCATCTCTTATGGTGAGTCAAAAAGCTGTAATTATTACTCTTCTAGCTTCTTCTCCAAGACTTGGTTAGGCTAACTAATCCCATTACCATCCAGTTACTTGGTTCTGTGGCACGCATTTCCGTAAAGTACCCTTTACACAGGTAACTATCTTTTTACTTTTTTGGAGACTTTCTTTCTCAGTGGCACCATTCCCTAGGCCTCCTTGCCTAGGTGGCATCATGTTCTAGAGCAAAGCATCACCGGTTCTCCTCGTAACTCGGCAGGATTCCTCGATTTGCGCGTAACATCTTAAAATATGCTTCAGGCGGCCAATTTGACTTAAGGGCATGGAAAAATTCTATATTTTTCCCTGATACTCCAGCCCTTTTCCGTTCCTTGAAATTCTTCCATGATTTTTTGTAATTAATTTTTTAAGAAAATCATTTTTCGATGCTTTCAGGCACTGTTGTTCTGCGTACTTTGAAATTGCCCGCACCGGACACCGAGTAATAATTTTATTAAATACTTTATGGCCCAACTAAACTTTTCTCAGTTAGGGTCTCCGACATTTGAGGACTCATGCTACCTCAAATAATTACATATCTGTCTTCCAATCCTCTAAAAACGCTTAGTTACAAAAATGCCGTTGCATTTTGTACTTTATCCATAATTGCGAAAATGCCACTTCCTTTCTTACTTTTCTCATAATTATCTAAATGTCCTTATTATTTGATGACATTTTATACCCTAGGCCTTTTTAATCAAATGATCATTTTATTTTTTTCATTTAGGCCAAATGACCATTTTGCCCTTGGGTCATTCTTACTTAAAATTCTTAAGACTAAGGACTTAGTCAATTATGATCTTTCTTATCTTAAGGCATTTTCCTTTCTATATTTTCATATCTATGGGCATTAATCATCACATAATTACTGGCTTAGCCTCCAAATCCTCTCATAAGAATATATGGATATTACAAATATTAACTAACTAAAAACTAGCTTAACGTACGTTTGTAAAATCAGCATCTTATGGTTGTGCGGTGCCTCACTCTGAGTAGTCTGACGGATAAGAATGAGGTGATGTAAAACAAAAGTTGAAGAACTTTAGATTAACTGAGGAAGATGATCCCTGCAAATCCTATCTTTTGTTATGTAATGACTAATTCAAGTTCTATTATTTCTCTCCTTTTCAGTTAGCTTATTATTTTTTTCAGTTCAATATCCACCATATACAAGGTTAATGTGTCATGATGCTTAATATGAATTCATTTCAAAGTTATTAATGATTTTTTTTCAATTCCACATTTATTTTAATTCTGGTCGGAAAGAGCGAATAGGAGGGAGTGATAAGAATTATTTGGAAATGTGTGTGTATACAGAGAACTTCAAAAATCTGTACTAGCTAACCACAGTAAGGACATTCTCCCATCTTAAACTCAACCTGGTCCCTCTCATTCTCACATTTCTAAGAATAGCATATGCTATGACTCCAAGCCACGCAGGCTTAGCCACACAAGCTCATTTATTAATGAGTATCAACGCCAATTCACAAGTTTGGTCTTCAACCAACACCTTTCAATATCACCAAGAGAGTCTCTTAGAAACTTATATACCATGGAATATGAGTTAAGAATAAGTTATCTATCCTCAGTGGGTAGCTAGGCTAATAGGTCTCCCAGACTAATCATAGAAACCCGCTTGTCCTCTTAGGCTTTTCTTATTCCTCTTTGTTACCTAAGGAATCCCTTACTATTCATCATCCATTCTCAGGCCACATTCCTCTTACTATACTGCTTGGGCTTTCAACACAATTTTATTCATTAGCCCATTCATTACCTTTTCTATGCCAACCCGCTATATCAAAGGATTCAACAATCCTTACTGTTTCTCTTACGATTATCACCACGACGTTACGGAGAGGATTATCTCATATGTTAACATGTACCCAAATCATTCAAGGGACTTTATCCTTAACTGGTATTAGCCCATTTTCCCTTTTAATTTTGGGATACTCCGTATGCCATACTTTTATCATGTGTGTGTACAGGAAGAGAAACACCCCATGTTTTACCATTGGTGTAACTTCCCATACGATACGGGAAGAGAAGCACCACATATGCAACTGTCCCATACAATTGGGAAGAGAAGCACCTCATGTGCAACTGTCCCATACAATTCCTGTTTATTAGGAAATAGCATGCCCGATCCTGACAACATTATTCCGGCAAAGGAAAACCACCGCCCAAACTTACCGAAATATTGGCTAACTAAAACTTTTTCCATCATACTTTCATTTGGGTACATCCTCTTTTCATCATCATCAACATGCCTTGTCCCAATTAAAAGCTTTTCATAGCTTTCTTAATCACTTAGCAATGGCAATTAACATCAACGAAAAGTTCATTTCTCACTTTTCTATTTGGCCTGAGCGTCACACCTTTTCTGATGCCTGAAGATATATTACAATATCATTAGTACGATCTCAACATTCAAGGCATCCTCAAGTCCTGAAGAATTTATCTTTACTGTTTCTAAGTGTAACATATGTCATCTTCCTTAATTTTTTTGTCATATGTATCATTATGATGGCTACTTGGCTTTCCCTTTGGTATCTCTTAGGATTCGTTAACCAATCCACCTTGGTCATTTCGACTTTTGCAATTTATTCACATAGGAATCCTTTATCACAAAGAGATTCAAGCCTATATACTAGCAGACAATCCATCACAAAGTATCCTCAAACTCCGCTGCTAGTACTATCCCTTTTCAATTCTTACTAGTCATTAGAATTGGGCCATCCGAGTTGGGATATCTATTGTGGCTACTGCTGCGCAACATAGGATGCAGCTCTTTCTATACCTCATACACTCTATCCACTGTACTTATAGCAATCACAAGGCTTTTAACAATTTTAATACTTTAGTACTTTCCGCACTTTCATTGTGCCACTTTGATTCTTACATCATTGGCCACACCTCATTAACAGCTACCCAACTCAATTTCATTTCACGATACCTCTTGTACGTAGTAGCAGTTAGCATGCTCATAGCATCCTAGCCTTTGTACACAAAGAATTCTACTTGCTTATAGAAGTTCTAACATCTATCCATCTAGGAACATTCCCTATACAAGAACTTCTAGCTTTCCCAGACATACACAAAAACAACTATGAAATTTGATCATCTACTCATCTGGGAATTGAACAGTCCCAATACCATGTACTTGAGCCTGTTTAGGAGAACATCAAAGCTAGGAATAGGGAGAAAGAAAATATAATGATCCACAGCTCGTTGAAGTCCAGGATCCAGAATGGTTGCTAACACAGCACCTACCCATTCATCATTCGTTGCTGCGTTTGGAGACATCTGCTCGAGTTCATAGGCTTCTCTAGCCCCACCTATCCATGTCAAGAAGAAACTGCGTCTTCCCAGGGCCATGGATTCTTGCAGCTCTTCAGCATGTCCTTGTAGAATACTACGCAGGTACGCTTCCCGTCCAGAGTCATACTCCCCATTCATCTCGGGCTCCGTCTCAATTTCCATTACTATGTTCGAGTCTTGGGCTGACTCCATAGTAGTAGGCCACATGTTCAATGGTTCCTTCTTTGCAATGTTTTCCCTTGCTGGGCTAGCTATATGTAAGGATATAGCTGTGATTAGTTCTTCCAACCAATATTCCTCTATATCCACCTTAGCTTGTGGATTGTCTTCCTCTGTCATAGGGGACTCTATCTTAGGATCCGTATCTTCCTCTATGCTGTCATTGAAGATCTCCCCTTGATTTACCGATGGCTCTGGGTGCATGCTTACTTCCGGTGTATACGTATCGTAAGCTTCGTTCTCGGGGTTAGAGAATAGTGGTCCCGTAACCTCAAAGCTTTTACTATTCATGCTTATCTATTTACATACATCCATTTAAAGCATAAAAGCCCATAACTATTTCCTTATATTAGATCACTTTTTAAATCACTCTTGGGCCTTAGATAACTTAAATTGGGCTTTTATGTGAACTTGAAATTTTCAAAAACGTTAAATAAAACGATGGTACTGTTCACGGTCACTTTTCCAGATTTCTGGCCCAACTTTGAAAAATCATAATTGATTCTAAAAAAATCGAAACTGAGTGGTTCCAATTTCTAAATTTTTATTCTTAAGTGAACTATAGGGGAAAATACTCATTAGCTCCAGTTCTTGCACATTTGAATCAGTTTATTCCAAATCCGTGGCAATGTCCAAATGGTCACCGACAGTTTTTCCAGTTTTTCCCCTAACTTTGGAAAATCATATCTCTTAATGTACATATTCAAATTTCGCAAACTTTATATTATTTTAAAGCTCAGGATGTGTAGTATTTAAATGGAAAGATTTAGCTAATTGGAGATCGTTTTCTATTTTTAATCAAAATTTAAAATAGGTCAATTTTCAGGGCCTTTGGAACCCCTTGATTTTGAAACCTAACCTTTCTTAAAAATTACCAAAACCTCTTTTTGGTTTATAACCAAACCCTTATCAAGCATGATTACTTTCTTATAATCTCTTAGCTTTTCCTAGCCCATTTCCATGCATACTTCATCACATATTCACTTGCTTCTTCACGTAGGGATTTACATGTTACAACTTCAACAACTTGTAAAATAAAGTGCCATCAACCAACATATTTACACAAAATTCCTCAAGCAAACATAACATCTTCAACCATCAATAATCTTTTCCTTACCCTTGCTTGAGGTTCCACCTACATGGTTAATTGTTGGATAATGAGATTTAAAGAAATCCCAATAGCAAAACTTTCTAACACAAGTTATAAAATAGCATGACAACCTTTCATAAAAGTGTGAATTAATAAAAGTGCAACATGTAACAATCAAATGCATATGGCCTTAGCAAACAATAGCACATATTCACACTTCCATCATCATAAATTTCTAAATAAGTCATGTATCATTCGACATATTTCAAAAGCAATGAAGCTTAAGGTCAGAGGGTTTTGCTACCTTTTTAGCTTAACTTCCTTTTTCACTTGAGCTTTAAAGCTCTCTTGGATTACTTCCAAATGTGCTCTTGAAGGCCTCAACCTCCTAATCATGATACCAAGAAAGAACTTGCAACCTTTTTCTACCTCAAAAGCCTTCTCTTTTCCATTTTCATACCTTGAAACCCTAACTTTTCATCTTCAAAAGAGGGATTTGATCAAGGAAATCAACCATTAAAGAGGTAGTAGAAGTTGCAAGGAGTAGAGACACTACAAAAAAAGGATGCAGCAGTAGCGGTTTTTTCATGCATTTGTAGCGGTTATAACCGCTACAAATATAAGTTGTAGCGGTTAGGCAAACCGCCGCTAAATTCACCGTAGCAAGCCAATTAGTAGTGGTTAATGTGAACCGCTGTTCACATGGAAATAACCGCTACTAAATTTTGCAGCGAATAATTTGTAGCGTCAAATAACCACTGCTAATACAGCCAAAAAATTGAAATTTGAAATTTTCCCTCCATTATTAGCAGCGGTTTTATAACCGCTACTAATTTTCCCTCCAAATTGTTCCACCTTTTTTGCCTTGTTTTTTGTAGCAGTCTAAAACCGCCGCTTTCCCTCCATTTTTCGGCCACTGTTTTTGTAGCGGTCAGAAACCGCTGCTAAATATAATTTTAGAAAAAAATAAAAAAGTAGGCATTAAAAATGACTTATATTTGTGGCGGTTCTAGAAACGCCACTAAATGTTATAAAATTTTAAAAAATAATAATATTATTTGAAAAAATAATTTATTAGCAAAGTTAATAAAACTTTTACTAATATTATTTAAAAATTAGTAATATTATTAGCAAAATTAATAATATTTTCTAATAATATTATTAAAAAAGAAAAAAATCAAGAAGGAATGAATAAACATAATTAATTTAAAAACAGAATATCAAAACAACATAAAAAGAAATAAAGCAAAAAAAACTTAAAAATAGAAAATGAAATATTTCAAAACAATGATCTAATTAAAATAAAAAAAATTCTATACAGAAAATTTACCAACACCTCACAAAGATTGAAATGAGAAGAAGCCTGCAATTTTGAAAACATGCAAAGATGGCTGGGAGGGAAGGGCATTTATAGTCTCCTCTACTTGAATTAGTAGCGGTTTATGATACGGTAATTTGCAGCCGTTCAAAGTTAGCAGCGGTTTAAGTCGTTGTAATTTGCAGTGTTTTTACGTTCAGCAGCGATTAAGTTTACTGTAATTTACATCGGTTAAGAGTTAGTAGCGGTTTATGTTGCTGTAATTTGCAGCGTTTTTTTGCAGCGGTTACTTTGCATTGGTTTTTTTGCACTGGTTTAATAACCGCTGCAAACATTTTCATCTGGTTTATTTATTCATCTTCATCAGCTCTAACAAGTGATAAAGCTTCATCTCCTTTGGGTAAAAAGTTTTCGAAAGTAGTATGCTGGAATGGCTCCACCTCATATGGCAACTGTTCATCCCTATCACCCATGTCATAAATATCTTTGGGCTTGAGATGAACAACCATACTCCAATCTTTATGTTTCGGATCTTCGACATAAAAAACTTGCTGTGCCTCTGATGCTAGAGTATATGGTTCATCGTCTGCAGAGTCACCTGTGTGAATGAGCCTTGAGAAATTCATAGATGTGATGCCCAACTCATCTGTGGTTATACCACGAGCAGTTGTTGTATTTGCCTAGGAGTACTTGAAAAGTGTGATGGTGAATTGACCCTAGTAATTCAATTCGATGATATCAACTAGCTTTCCATAGTAGGGGACACCTCCAAAACAAATATCACCATCAATGAAGCTTGCATAACTTCTTGTACCAAATGTCCCAAAAACCCTAGAATTTTGGGTGAGAAAACCTTGAACGCGTGAAACTGTACAGAACTTAAAGCCGTTGATGTTGTATGCGGTAAACCTTCTCACATATTGGAGCGGGCCAATGGCAAGAGTTGTCAATGAACTGGGTGGGGGTTGTTGTCATTGCGCATTCGACGTGCAAACTAACTTGAAAATTCTCTATGTACCCTTCTATCAACCTCAATGGACGTCTGTGCCTTGATATGTAGTTGACGCTTGACATAACTTCTAAACTCGCTGTCATAATTAAACATATATATTTATATATATTAAATTAATAAGATAACATGATGGTCAACGGAAATTAAAATAATAAGATAATAGGTTGGTACTGATACTTACTGAATGAAAGGATCTACTTGACTGCAGTTGATGAGTACATGCCGATGTGCCTGAAGTATCTCATTAGGAGTAAGGTTGAAGTATTAATACCCTCCAACTGCTCTTCCAACTGGAGGGAACAAACTGGCTACCGATGTTGAGGGACCAACATCATGGCAATCATCAACACGAGGACGACGGTTGAAAGATGTCTTGATGTCATTAAAGTATTGTGAATAAAAGTTCAGGACCTCCTCCCATATATAGCATTCCGCTATTGAACCCTCTGGCCATACCTTATTCCTGACATATGACTTCAATTTCCCTAAAACCTGTATAAGTTAAAACGTTAACATAAATTAGTAACTTGGTTATATATATGTAAATAATGTATGTCAATAATGTGAATGAGTACCTTTCAATGGGATACATATTGGACCGGGCCTCCGAGTTTTGCCTCTTGGATGAGGTATATGGTGAGATGCACCATGACTGTGAAAAATAAAGGAGGGAAGATCATTTCCAAATGGCACAGTGTGAGAATTATCTGCTCCTGCAGTTGATCTAACTCCTCAGTGATAAGAACCTTTGCACACAACTTTCTGAAGAATGAACATAGCTCCACCAACACCGTTGACACTTCTATAGGCAATGTGTTTTTAAGTGCCAATAGCAGTAATTGTTGCATAATGATGTGAGAGTCATGAGTCTTTAATCCAGATATCTTCCGAGACTGCAAATCAACGCACCTTGAAATGTTGCTTGAATAGCCATCGGGAACCCTAATGTTCTTCAATGTTGAGAGGAATATATCCTTATTCGGCTTCGTTAAGGTAAATTTTGCTAGTTCAAACTTGTCATTATCGCCTGGCCAAGCATCTTGCCGAATTCCAATTGATTGTAAATCCTTCCTGGCTCTTAAATGATATTTGGACTTCCTATGTTCGTTCAACAAAGTTTACACAACATTATCGCACACATTCTTTTCAATATGCAAAAATCAAGACTATGATGTAACATATTTGTCTTCCAATAAGGAATAGTAAACAATATATATTCTCCTCTTCCGCCATTGTTGAACCGGATCACCCTCCAAAGTACTACGTGGTCTCCTTTCGCTTCATTCTGAATTCTTTCCATCCTAAATTTATGCTTGCCATCAAGAAATCGGTGATGTCCGATAAAACACCACTTCTGACTGTGTGGTAGGCGTAATGGCTTCGCGTCAAAGTTACATATGGGATAAGCGAGGCCAGTATGCACATTCCATCCAGATAAAGTTCCAAGACCCCGAAAGTCACTTATCGTACACGTCAAAGCCGCACACAATTTGAACAGCTCCTTATCATATGCATCGTAAGTCTCAACCCCGTCATTCCATAATTCAACCAACTCCTTAATTAAGGGTTGCAGATACACATCAATATCATTGCCCGGTGCTTTCCTTCCTGGGATGATCATAGACAAGATGAATGAGTTCTGCTTCATACACATCCAAGGAGGCAAATTGTATGGAACTAATACCACAGGCTAAATACTGTAACTTGTGCTTAGGTTCCTGAAAGGATTGAATCCGGCATTCGCCAGAGCAAGAAATATGTTTCTTGGATCCGCCGCAAAATCTGGAAATTCTTTATCAAACCCCTTCGAAGCCTCAGAATCCTGCGGATGTCTTAACTTCCTATCGGGATTAGCTTCAACAGCATGCCACCTCATGTGCTCAGCAGTTTTAGTCGAGAAATACAATCTCTGAAGTCGCGGTTTCAAAGGAAAATATCTAAGAATCTTTGCAGATTTCTTCTTCTTATTCTTCCCCTTCCCGTTCGGCTTGTATCTCGAGGTGTTACACCGCTTGCAAATTTCTCTATCTGCATCTTGTCCCCAATAAAGCATGCAATCATTTGGACATGAAT
>JANTPZ010102242.1:0-25466 GCA_025593235.1 Vachellia pachyceras
ACTGTTCATAAATGGTTACAGAGAAACGAGTAGTTATTCAATGTACGAAGAGTTACAATTAATATCTGTATTAATTGTACTATTAATTGTTATGACTCTTGGATGTCATTCTCAGAGCCTATAAATAGGGCCTTGTACTTGTTGAATGAAATAGAGAAATCTGAATGCCATTGCTCTCCTATCTTCTCTTCTCTTCTCTTATCCTTTATCCCGATAGCTCTTACTTTCATAACAAAAGTAAAATACAAGGGAATTGTACATTATAAAACAGTAAATAAATAATATAAAAAATAACAATGAATTACAAAATAAAATTGAAAATTGCAGAAAATATAATAATGCAAATGATAATTAAATAAAATTTGTAAAGGCAAGAAAATAATATAATGTAAAATATTACAACAAAAAATTAAAATCTTGTAGCTTTAGGCTAATGATGAGAAGTTAATATTATAACTTTTAACCACTTATCTTCAGTATAAAGCAATTATATGGCTTCTGACCATTCAACAGAAGTCATATAATATGGAATTAAATGAATATAACTTCTAACTATATTATCATATAGAAAAAGACATAGCTTCTAACCATATGATGTCAAAACAAGAGATCAAAGTTATATAATTTCTAGTTAAATAATCTCAAAATAGGAAAGGAATATAGCTTCTGACCATATAATCAAAACAATATGACTTCAAGTCATATTATATACTATTAAAATGTAAAATTCGAGCAATATGACTTTAGGCCAAAACTAAAATAACATCAATAATATTAACGAACTTGCAAAGGAAATTGAAATAAGATATAATAACAACAATCTCTAATCTAAGTCATGGAATCTATGTTTAAAATAACAGGTAAAAGAATATCTTTAATTCTTTGCAGTGGATAATCAAATTATCCTAAATTGATTAAGAGTAAATAAATTAAAAATGCAGAAAGAGAAAGTAGAGAGAATTTTAAGGTAACTCTAAAAAAAAACCGTACATACCATACAATCTAGATATCATTATGTAACAAAAAAAATATACAAAGACCGACAAGATGCCAAGAAATCATCTGGTAGAATATCATATTGATAACATGTTATAAAAATGAGGAAGCTAAAGGATGAAAAGAGAAAATAACAAGAAGAAATTTTGAGAGAGAGAGAGAGAGAGAGAGAGAGTGTGTGTGTGTTCTTATTCACTTGGATGTACAAATGTTTAGGACATTATACATATTTATAAGGCTATAGGCATTGATATCAAAATAAGTTACAAGCATCTTACTGGTATAATTGAAGGTTATCGAGAACACATAATTAAGACTCTCCAATTTGAGAGGTTAACAATATAATGCCATGCGGTTGAATCCCACAAGTCACAAGCACATCCACACTACACATTATATTTTATAACAGTAATAATTTTGTTGCCTTCTTCATGTTACGATGTTTAAAAAATGAAGAACGGCAGATACTCACCTTTTCATGCCCTACTGATTTTATTTATTTTGCTTGACTTAATTACTTTAGAATCATCATCCAACAATTCTGATTTTTATTGTCTATCTTGGTCTATACTTACGTAGGTATGTATGTACGAAAGGCAAAAGTTAAAAAAAAACTAGCAGTGTAGTTTCTTTGGCCTTGTTTAGTATGAAGCATTAACTTTTAGGGCTAGCCTGGCATCATGGTGGGAAACTTAGGTTTTATGACAAAATCTAAATTTTGTTCAAGTATTAATATGTTTTAGAAAAACTATTTTGAAGATAAAACCTTAGTTTGAAACCTAGACTTTGAAAAAGTTATTTTTTTGTTAAATTATACTCTCCCTCCTAATAAATTTTCTATTTCTCTTTTTTTCGTTCTTTCTCTTTTCTATTTCATACTTACTTTTTATCTTGAAATTCATAAAAGCTATTCTCACCCTAACTTTCCAAACACAATCACCTTTTTAAGACTTAGGTTTTATCTCGGAATCTGAAAAAGCTATTCGCTCAAAATTTATTTTTCAAAACCTAAATTTTGCCTCTAACTCCATAAAAGTTATTCTCTGTCGTAGTGCCAAACCAGCTCCGTAAAATCTAATTAATTGAGATTGTAAAGGGTAAACTTTCAACATACGCCTTTTCGCTGAAAGTCTTTTCTTGTAGTGATTAATGGTTGCATTAATTTTATTTTAAAATTAGTTATAAATTATAAAAATACTATAATACCCTTATAATAAATAAAATAACCCTAATCTTCTTCTTCTTCTTCTTCTTCTTCTTCTTCTTCTTCTATGGGCCTCACCTCCTCTTATTCGCTCTCCTCCGTTTTGAAGCCTCCATTTCTCCGACCTCAATCTTGATTCTCCTCATGCGGCTGCTCCAGTTGACCTCAATCTCTGCTCCTGATGGTAATCTGATGTCAAGATCTAAGGTTTGATTAGTGTAAAAAATAAAAGAGGGTAATGGTTCTTCTTCAGTAAATTGAGGTAGATGCCAATGCATGGCATTGCTATGTTCTTCCACACCTTGTCAACATGCCGCACAACAGTGGCAGATTCACAGATCGCGCTAAAAAAATGACCTTCAACGACCACTTTTAGCGGCAATAAAAAAAGTCTCCACTGAAGACTACTTTGCACTGTCGCCGCTGAAGGCCAGATTTTCAGCCATTGAAAGGCCAGACTTTCAGCAACAACATTTTTCGTTGCTGCTAAAAGTATACTTTTTGCGACAATATTTTTAAGTCACCACTTAAGGTATGACTTTTGGTGGCGACTTTTTTCAATCAATGCTGAAGGCAAGAAATTTAATATTTATTTTATTTTTTAGTAAAAATAATATTTTTACCTAAGAATTATATTTTAAAAAACAAAATTGTGAAATTATTAATTATATAAATGTATTAAAATTATTATTCAATCAATAATATGCTATATATAAAATGCAAATATATAAAATAATAAACAAATGCATTAAAATTATCATCTAATTTACTTTTAGTTTCTAATAATATTTGATATTGTATATATAGATATATGTACAAATAATATATACATGTGTGTGCATATATATAAATGTCTAAAATATATTACATAGTAAAATATTTTATATATATATATATTTAAATATACATTTAAAGTATGTAATGTCATCTTAACTGGCAAAGGCTCTACACCGTACACCTCCAAAAGGTTGGAGGTTAGATTCATAGAGAAGGCAAACTTTCATATTTATCAGCTAGTAACATGTGGCAGTGCGAGGTGGTGACTTATGGCGTAGGTGAGGTGGTATATATGTGGCGACACATGGGTGCAGGTAATGGTGGAAATATGGTAGTCATCGATGACGTGGCGTCATCCAATGATGATGTGGTAATCGGCGGATAAATTATTTTTTTTAATAATTGTGAAAAGATTTGCAGTAGTGACTTTTTTTTATCACTACTAATACTTTCAGCGATAATCGTTACGGTGTTTACTCTTTGGTGACGATTTGTCGCCGCCAAAAGTCTTTCAACGGTGATGGTCAATTTTTTTGTAATGTGGGGTGTGATGGAGGTAAGAAAAGGAAGAAGAAACTAATTATTGAAGATTCTATAAGATTTGAAGATGATTTAAGATGTTTGATTGGTAATGAGAATATTGAAAAATAATTTATTTTAATTTTAATTTGAATGATATCTTTTATCAAATTTACATTTTAAAATGTTCTATCATTAATTCTCATTCAATTTTTTGCAATTGAAATTCTTATGTTTATGTTGAAGTCTATAAATAGCACATTAACTCTTTTTACTTTGTACATCGAATGATTGAATAAATTAATTATTGAGTTTCTCCCTCTTGTGTTCTCCCTCTGTGCGTCTAGTTTCCTCATCTTTCTTGTATTGTTGCCCTCCCTCCCTCTAGTCTCTCTAGCTATCTCTATCTCTTCCTCTTCTCTCTTCACTCTTTCCCCTTAATTCCTCATCCCGCATCAGGTTGCTATAGTAAGATTGCCATCTCTGTCGTGAGACAGTCATCGCCGGCACCATCATAAAAGGAGGGGATGGTCGTGGATGGAGAAAATGATCGAGGTGGAAGAGATGGACAAAATAGTAATTTGCAAAAATAAGGATGATTTTGCTCCAAAAAAACTATTCAATCCTTGGATTGATTTTCATTTGTAATACTAGAGGTGGTGTCATTCTGCAATTTCACTTTGACGGTACTGTGCAATCCTAAGTATTGCTTAGTGCATCGTATCAAACATGTTAAAATGTGATATATCCTAATACCAATGTCAATCCCAACCCCTAGTGCGTTGCACTAAACAGGCCAAGCAGTTAATTAACTGATGATTTATGGAGATTATAAAAGAAAAGAACTATGAATGATCAGTCTATGTAATCGTTTACGTACACTTTTAATAAGGAAGAAATGTCCTTCATTTGATACTAATTTTAATTTTGACCATAAACCATATGATTACAAATTAAGAGTCTAGTAAAAATTGCAAGTTGCTGCACATGATCGATTCGCTTATATGATAATACTAACTTTGTCGTTTTCATGTTATAAGCATCATTTGACGTTTGGAAAATTAACAATGGCAACTCAACGTTTCCACAGGCACTATTAATTTCTATTTTCTTAATATGATTAGCAAAACTATCATTTAATATTTCTGATTGTTATTATTATTTGCTCCAAATAGAAGTTCAATTTTTTTTAAAAAATGATAATTTTGTTTGTTTAAACCATTTAAAGCTAACTTATAATTAGGTTGCAAATTAAGATGGAGTTAAGTATGACTACGGAGATATATATATATATATATATATGTAACTAGGGTTCAGATGCTCTTGATATATAGAACAAAATAATACCATTCCTTTTGTTTAATTATATATATATATATATATATTTATACACTGACCAGCTTTGAATTATAAATTATACTTTTTGATAAAAACTTTATATTGATAAAAAGTTTTGAATATGTGTTCACACTTCAAGGGTTACTTTTGCCTCTAAGTACACATATTTTAGGAGGTAATTCAATTGAAGACAATGTGAAAACATTAATTGCAAACATTCATTAATACTCATTTTGTGAATTCAGTCAATTCATGTTGCACTGGTTCAACACCAAATATTTATCTGTTTTGATCCTCATCAATTTAACAAAGAAGACTAGACTCCTGCAAAAAGCAGATATTGTTTCCCACTCTGGCCAATGAATGTTCCCACCTGCATTCCCCTAGTGGTTAGCATGTCAATCTCAAGTCAATGCCCAAATCCAAACAAAAACAAAAACAAAAAGAAAATATTCTCTTCCCAGGAAAGCATATAAACCCACGAAGACCAACGAACTTGAGAGATCCTGACTGTCAATCAAGGGTTCCACACGGCATATGTAGCTTTGACTAAATTTGGAATTGAAAATAAATTTTCTCTCTAAAATATACGCTATCTTATCCTTCTCTTTCCTATATAATTTCACTAAAACGTACAAATTCTACTACTCACGACTTCTTCACTACACAGCACACACGCACACACAGACTATATATATATATATATATACAGGTTTTGTATATTTGCATATATTGAGTGGTTATATATGGAGAATATACTGGCAATGAAGGATGAGCTGGAGAGAGGGCATCAGGTTGCGAAGCAGCTTCGACAATTGATGTTAAAGTGGAGTGATATTGGAGGAGAAGATGATTTTGGACGGACGACGTCGTATACTGAGGATCTTGTGGAGAAGGTGGTGGAATCTTTCACTAACACCATTGATATGCTCTTCAAGAATCATCATCAGCAGCAGCAAGTTTCTTCAGATTCTGCCTGTTTGTTGCCTGCAGCTAATAACTCTCATGATGAATCTCATCAGAGTTGTTCAAAGAGCAAAAGCCCCACCATTATTCATAAATATGGAACAACGACGAATAGCTCCCCCAGAAAAAGGTACTTGTTACCTACTACTAAATCAATATTCATATAAAATATCTCACTCTCTCTCTCTATCCCTCTTACAACTTCAAAGTTCTTATATTTTCGTTATCAAATGGATGTCCTGTTTTTCCAACTTTATTTCACTCGACTCATTATTTTCAATCATGCAAACTTGGGTTTGGGAGATCAAGTATTCCTCTCAGCTTTAAGGCCATTGGTCCCTAATGTCTCAATCCCTCTATTCTTTTCATTATTAAATTTCAAATGACTTGAAGAGTTAAGGTTTTGCCCTGGGAAGCTTTCAGTTACCAGAAATTTTTTTTAAAGCATGTTACCCTGAAAGTTTTACGATGGAGCAATGTTACCCGTTACATTTAAAAAAACTAACTTTCACTATTAAAAAATTGAAGCTAACATTAACATTTTTAGCGATAAGGGTAAAAATGTTTCTTAAAAAACATTCGGCGCTACACTAATCATGAGAAAAACCTTCAAGGCAAATTTCACTAAAAAAAAATTAACTTCCAGTGGCAACTTATAAAAAATTGTAGACAAAATACTTTCACAATTATTAAAAATATAATAATTTACTTCAATGACTACGACATCATCACTGATGGGTGCCACGTCACCTACAACCGTCATAACACCACCATTCTTTGCACACTACGTGTTGCCACATATATGTCACCTCACCATGTCTGGTAAATCTAAAAGTTTGCCTTCTCTAGGAATCGAAGTGCGTGAGCCTTTGTCAGTTGATCTGTAATGACTTCCCATATTTTAAACGCTTATTTAAATATGTATGTATGTATGTATGTATGTATGTATGTATGTATGTATGTATGTATGTATGTATGTATGTATGTAATATTTTACTACGTAATAAATTATAGATAATTATACACACATTTATGACTATATATTATTTGTACATATACCTATATATACAATATCTAATATTATTAGAAACCAAAAATAAATTGGACGATAATTTTAATGCATGTGTTTATTATTTTATATATTTACATTTGATTATATATATCATTGATTGAATAATAATTTTTATACACTTATATACTTATTAATTTCATAATTTTTATTTTTTAACAATATTATTTGAGTTGCCGTTGAAAGTATGTCTTCAGCGTCATAGAAAAAGTCATCGTTGAAAGTAACCTTTAGCAACAACAAAAAAGGACACAGTTGAAAGTTGTCATGTAAATCTTTTTTTTTTTTTTTGCATTGCTTGCACCTTATCTCTAAAATGAATAATATTTTAACAGTTGGCTGTGATGAAATATCACAATTTCGATTTTCTTACAATTTTTTAACGAAAAATAGTTTAAATTTATAATGCAATTTTGATTTATTTTATTTAAAAAGGCACATAAAATTTAAAATTGCCCATTCAATCATTTAAGATATCAAAATGTCACTTGTTACTTTAAATAGAATATATTCATAAAAAGAAATAAGAAAAATATTTAAATGATGATGATGATGAATTTCGGTGGCAGGAAAATTGCACTTATTACATGGGAGGAGGACAACAAAATTAGCCCAAAGCAAGATGGATATGTGCTGAGAAAGTATGGAGAAAAAATCATACAACATGCCAAATATCCCAGCTTTATTTTCCTCCTTTTTCTTTTTTTCTTTCTTAATTTTAAATTTATAAAATGGTACGTTTTGGATCATACTCATCTAATTAAACTTCAAGTTTATTTGGTCCAAAACACAAGTTTAAAGTTGAAGTTATATATAATAATCGCCTTCTTCACTTGTTGCAATTTCAATGGTTGGTAAATTAATGAACCAATACCTATCTCTTTAAGGGATTGTATATTTTGTATGAATTTCTAAAATGTTGGTCAGCAGCTTCAAATTCAATTTGAAGATTGGAAGGTTTAAAATATGGACTTCCAAAAAATGAATATATAAGGACAAAACGTAAGTCAATTAATTTACTTATATTTACTAGATCAAATTCTCCAATCACACTTATTATTTTGTTATTGTTAATTGTTAATATGTGTGTGTACTCGTAAATTCGCTGATAACTAGTTGTAAATTTTTGTATAAGCTCCAATCAAACGGAAGTGTTGTCATTATTTTGCATTTGTTTATTGTTAAAATGTGTTTGTGATGTGTAAATTTATCTGTGAAATATTGATGATTATTATTTTAATATTATTAGTTGTTAAAATGTATATGCTTTTCATGTACAAGAACTCGATACACACAGTTAAGTTTTGTCCAGTAGTATAGAATTATTGTTCAGAGTTGCTCGGTTTTTTTAAGATAAAATTTACTTACCAAATTTCATTTTAATTTCTTCTATACTACTCCACATGAATTATATATTTAAGAATAAAATGATAATGCAGGAGCTACTTCAGATGCAGTTACAAGGATGAGCAAGGATGTGAAGCAACCAAACAAGTGCAAAGAATCCAAAAGGACCCTCCTCTCTTCAGAACTACCTATTTTGGCTACCACTCTTGCTCTAACGCTCACATTATGCATCTTAATTCTAACGATCCTTCAACCTCCAGCTTAATAATCAGCTTCCGTAGTAGTAGCGGTAGCAGTAGTAGTAGTAGTAGGAGCAGCAGCAGCAGCAACAGTAGTAGTAGTAGGAGGAGTAGTAGTAGTAGTAGGAGTAGTAGTAGTAGTAGGAGTAGTAGTAGTAGTAGTAGGAGTAGTAGTAGTAGTAGTAGTAATAGTAGTAGGAGGAGGAGTAGTAGTAGTAGTAGGAGTAGTAGTAGGAGTAGGAGTAGGAGTAGGAGTAGGAGGAGGAGGAGTAGTAGTAGTAGTAGTAGTAGTAGGAGGAGGAGGAGGAGGAGGAGTAGGAGTAGGAGTAGCAGTAGCAGTAGCAGTAGCAGTAGCAGTAGCAGGAGCAGGAGCAGGAGCAGGAGCAGGAGCAGG
This sequence comes from Vachellia pachyceras, assembly GCA_025593235.1. NCBI lineage: Eukaryota > Viridiplantae > Streptophyta > Magnoliopsida > Fabales > Fabaceae > Vachellia > Vachellia pachyceras. The sequence continues at coordinate 8,850 of JANTPZ010102242.1, forward strand.
AGCAGCAGTAGCAGTAGCAGTAGCAGTAGTAGTAGTAGGAGTAGTAGGAGTAGTAGTAGTAGTACTTAGTAGTAGTACTTAGTAGTAGTAGTAGTAGTAGTAGTAGCAGCAGCAGTAGCAGTAGCAGTAGCAGTAGTAGTAGCAGTAGCAGTAGCAGGAGCAGGAGTAGCAGTAGCAGTAGCAGTAGTAGCAGTAGCAGGAGTAGCAGGAGTAGTAGTAGCAGTAGTAGCAGTAGCAGGAGTAGCAGGAGTAGGAGGAGTAGGAGTAGGAGGAGTAGGAGGAGTAGCAGGAGTAGTAGCAGGAGGAGTAGCAGGAGGAGCAGGAGCAGTAGCAGTAGCAGTAGCAGTAGCAGTAGTAGTAGTAGTAGTAGTAAGAGTAGTAGGAGTAATAGGAGGAGGAGGAGTAGTAGTAGTAGTAGGAGTAGGAGTAGGAGAAGGAGCAGTAGCAGTAGCAGTAGCAGTAGCAGTAGCAGTAGCAGTAGCAGGAGCAGGAGCAGCAGTAGCAGTAGCAGGAGCAGGAGTAGCAGTAGCAGTAGCAGTAGAAGTAGCAGTAGTAGTAGTAGTAGTAGTAGTAGTAGGAGTAGCAGTAGCAGTAGCAGTAGCAGTAGCAGGAGCAAGAGCAGGAGTAGCAGTAGTAGTAGCAGTAGCAGGAGTAGCAGGAGCAGGAGGAGCAGTAGCAGTAGCAGTAGCAGTAGCAGTAGTAGTACTTAGTAGTAGTAGTAGTAGTAGTAGTAGTAGTAGGAGCAGCAGCAGCAGCACAACCTTCGACCTCCAAAAGAATAACAGCACCATTTTCTTACCATCAATGACAACACTTCCTAGTTCTATCGAGGACACGAAGCTGAAAAATGTTCCTTCATGTTCATGGAATGATGGCCAGCTTTTGTCTCATGATCATAAAGTTCTTCTTCCGTTTGAATCTGATGATCTTGTGGATGTAATCTCTTCTGCTGCTGTGTTTGATCCCTTTGAGATTTACTCTCTTCTTTGAATTGTGTTTTCACAAACATGTAGGTAGCTAGCTAGCTAGTTTGTCAGCTTCATGTTTTTCTTTTCTTTTCTTTTCATTTTTTTTTCTTTTTTAAACCAGCCTTGGCTACATCTATGTAATTTGTATAAGATTCTGCTTTCGCTATATACATTAATCTGCACTCGTTACATTTTGTCATCTCAGCCCCCTTTCTCCCTTCTGCTAAGCACAGATGTATTAATCATAATGAAGGCAATAATCTTCGAAGCCCAGTCAGACAATAATATAAACACTTCTTCTCTAAAGATTCAAATTTTAATTCGCTATATGGTGAAAAACTAGCATTTTCTACTAGATTTAACCCTGATAGTAGTTTTTTTATATAACATTAGACTTGTTTTTACTCTTGGGAAATTTTCATGGCCTGTTTGTTAGTTATTATTAACCTGCTAGCTATATGAGTGTAGCTAGGTATAGCTTAGTTTGCAAGCATCATGCATGTTTTTAGGGCTGAGCAAACAACCAGGAACCCGATAGACCCGTCTGGGCTTGGTGTGCGATTTGCCCGTTTGGGCCCGCCCGAAAAGCAGCCCGTAACGGGCGGGCTGGAAGCTTAAATAGGATGGGGCATGGGCAAGGGCTCGGGCTGCCCGTGCCCGCCCGTTTATTTTTTTATATTTTTTATTTTTATACTTTTTATATAAAATATATTTTTTTATCTCACTTTCAAAAGCTTAATGTTGGTCTAGTGGTAAAAGAGTATTCAAACCTCCCTCATATTGCGTGTTGACCAAAATTGTGAACTTTAACTTTTTTTAAAAACGTTAGATAAAACGCAGGTACTGTTCACGGTCACTTTTCCATATTTCTGACCAACTTTGAAAAATCATAATTAATTCTAGAAAAATTGAAATTGAGTGGTTCCAATTTCTTAATTTTTCTAATAATAATACACCTTTGCCTGCAAAATTTATTCCTTTTACTACTTTAGGAGATACTTGTCTATGTGAACATAAGCAACTTAATTGGAATAATGGATATATAATTACAAAAATAGGAGAGTTACCTTCAAAAAGACTTTTTGATATACTAGGACATATAAAAACTGTTCCGGAAGATGATAAAGAAGATGAATTTAACAAAATAAATATAGTAGATCAACTACAATTAGGACCTTACTTAGATATACCCCGTAGTTTAAATCCTTTTCTTTCCTGTCGTGAACCTATACATAGTAAAATTCAATACACTTTAAATGACTTAGAAAAAGGAAAAGAAAAATTGACCTTATTAGACCAAAAAATAAATAAAATATTGGATATCCTAGGATATAAACCTAAAATGGAAATAGAAATACAAGAACGAAATGATGAAATATATACAACATAAATAATATAAGTCAAAATCCTAGTGTTCAAACACTTAATACATATTTAAATATTATAAATCAAAATATTCAAGAAACTTATAAAAAGACTAAAAATTTAGAACTTAAAATAGATAATTTAGAATTAAAAGTGTTACAAAAATTTAATGAATTATTATATAAAAAAGATGAAACAAATATAGAAACCAAAGATTTAATAGACGAACCTAAAATTGATGAGCAAGCTTTTATTCAAGCATTTAATAAAGGATTATACAAACCAGTAACTAAATCTGTTTTTACCATAGAAACCTTGGAAAATCAACATGAACAAATAGAAGAATTAATGGATACTCCTGATATAATTGAATGAGAAATTAATAATCAACTTAAAGAATTAATTGTAGAAAATAATGAAGAATATGAAAATGGAGAAGTATTTATGAATACAGAAACAGCTGAATCCTCTAAAATTAGAAATCCTCCATAACAACCTACAGATGATTGGTGTGATTATTTAGGAACTATTTGAGATAAATTTGCTTATAATTATTATAGAGAACATGAACCATATTATTATAAACACAAAGATAATCCAAAATTAGATATTGCTGAAAGCATAAGAAGAAATGTCTATTCAGCAGAACAAAGACTTTTAAGCTTAACTTGTGATAAAAATCCTACCGAAAGTATAAAAGAATGGGTTAGGAGTACTTTAATTTCCATAATAAAATATTCTATAGCCCAATCTGTTATAAGAACTTATGTAAGACAAACATTGATAGGAAACGCAGCAGAATGGTATGAAAGACTACCTGCAGAATCTAAAAATGCTTTATATACTATGGAAGTAAACACTTCAGAATCTACACAAAACAAAGCTGTACATATACTAAAAAATTTTGAAATAGTATTAAGAAATAATTTCTTTGGAGATTATGTTTTAGGTAATCAAGAACAAACACAAAGAGAAAGAACAAATATAAATAAATACAATATAATAAACCTAAGTACATGTAGAATTGATAGAGAAAACTTAAACGCTTATATTTGTGAATTTGAAAATCATTATTATAAAATAGATAAACAAAATCCTACAGAAGATCAATATTATTTACTTATTTTATCAAAAATTACCTTATCCTTTAGGACATGATATGCTAGAACATTACAATAATGTAATAAAAAACAACATCAAACGCAACAAGGTTTTGTAGATACTTTAGGATATAGAAAAAGAGCTTTATTTGACTACCTTAATAAAAAATGTACAGAAGCTAGAAAAATAAAATTATATAAGCAGATGAAAAAGAAAGAAACAAACTTTGGAATAGATTGCACAAATTTAGACAGACCAAGAGATTATGGATGTGATATAACCCATTATAGAAAGAAATATAAAATCGAAAGAAATATCCAAAATTTAAAAATTTTAGAAATATTAATGAGAAAAAACCATATATTAAAAAATATATTTCAAAAAGAAAATATTGGGAAAAAAAAAGAAAGCAACCTAAAACTAAATCTAAAAAAGGAATAAAAACATGTAAGTGTTATATTTGCGAAACCGAGAGACATATTAGCCCAAATTGTCCCCAAAAAGACAAACAAAATAAAAGAATTAATCTTTTAGAAGCTTTTCCTGACATAAAACTTTTTGAATATTTTACAGAAAGTGAACCTGAAGAATTATATCTACTTTAAACAGATAGTGAAACCGAAAAATCAGAAAATTTTGATATTTGGATGATAAATGAAGAAAACAACAAACAAGAAAATTCTAAACAAATCAATATACAAAGCTTTATTTCACCATTAATTGAACACCACAATTGTCCACCCTTTGACGGAAACATATGGCAAAAAGTCATAAAGGAAGACTTAAGTCTTACAACTAAAGAAGTTTTTCCACAAAATTTATTACAAGTTACCAAATCCCTTTTTAAAAACAAGAAAAGTGTTGATACCTTGTTTTGATGATAACAAAACTAAATAATTTGTAAGATTGAAAACTGAAATAATCTATCTGTCATAACTCAGTGCTTTGTATGAATACTCGAGCATTGATTCATAGCATTGTTTTCAAAACTGAGTTTTGTGCAGTACTTTCAGTGAATACTTCAAGTGTCAATACTCAAGTACTGGTTACCAATGCTCGAGCATCGAGCTCTAAAATGAAGTTATGGACAGTGCTGCCATCAAGTACTTCAAGCATTAGCATAAAGTATTGCCAATGCTCGAGCACTTGTTTCTCAGTGCTCAAGCATCGGGCTAAGTTAGGGCACTCAGACAGTGCTGCAATGGAATGCTCCAAGTGTTGGCTGAAAGCACAGTCAATGCTCAAGCACTGAAAACCCAGTGCTCAAGTATTGAGGTTTTCGAGAATACTCTCAGACAACACTTCAAGCATTGGCCCAAAGTATAGCTAATGCTCAAGCACTAGAAACCAGTGCTCGAGCATCATGAGTTTCTGGCAATACCTTCAGACAATACTCCAAGCAGAAGCTTCCAGCAGAGGCGATACTCGAGCATAGTTTTTCAGTGCTCGAGCACTGAGGTAGTGCTCGAATACTAACATCCAATGCTCGAGCATCGGGTTAAAACTTTCACTGTTCACTAATACTCTCTGAAAATGCTCCAGCATTCACTACCAGCATTTCCAATGCTCAAGCACTATGATCTAACACTCGAGTATTGTGACTTTTCAAAACATATATTTTTCAACGCTTGGACAGAATGCTCGAGCAATCATATGAAGCATTATCAACACTCAAGCATTGTGATTTCTTACTCGAGTATTTGATTCTTTTTCAAACACTTTCAGGCAATACTCGAGCAGTGTGTCAAAGCATTAGACTTTTCTTTGAAAATTATCAAACATCACTCAAGCATTAGCTAAGTTATGCTTGAGCACTAGTCTACTGACAGCTGTTATTACTGACACGCTTTATCTACTCTACATACCTACTTTCCTTATTTGTGTAACGACTTTTTGAATGCTAACTGCTCTCATAAATACATAAGCTTGAAACATTAAATGAGGAAAGAAGCATAGGCATGGTCTGAGGCTCAGAGACTTTAACATTCTTCTGCAACATTCACCATCGTTTGCCTCAGTAGTATTAAATGCCATTAATGAAGAAATCAAATGGTCGATTGTGAGAGTAACGACTATCAAATGGAGTCTAACGGACATTAAAGAAGCTCTCAACTATAAAAAGGACCAGCATTCAATACAGAATAACAAGAAGAAAGAAAAAACATTCTGAGCATTCAAAGCTGTTTTGCTTCACTTTCTATACTACTTCAATATTTCGTTCTGAGCTTCATTATTAGCCATGTACTCTTTTGAGAGAGAATTCTTTGGCAAAAATACTTTGTAAATTTGTGAGAAACTCAAGGACGGGACCTTGAGTCTATTGGTCTGAAAGAGAGTTAGAAACAGAGAGCATATCACTCTGTTTTAGTGAAAAGAAAAAGGGGGAGTGGATTCCCAATCTGTACAGGCTTGTGAAGCCTCATTTCTTTGTTGATAGTGGATTTAGAAATTTCAGGGGTGCTCTGAGTACTGGACATAGGTCAAGGAGACCAAACCAGGATAAATCTCTGTGTTCATCTTTACTCTTCACTTTCAGTGACTTCATACTTTTATTTCTATGATTTCAAAGCGTTAAATTTTATTAGACCAATGCACCCCCTCTTGGTCAAATCCTATTCTAACAAAAAGGACATATTTATTACTAAATAAGACAAAGTGTCCTATTGATATAAGTCAAAGTATTGGAACTACTAGAATTCCCCTAATTAGTAAAGAATATATTAATGAAGAACTTAGAAAAATACCTAATAACAAAGAAATTACAGAATTATATATTGGTGCTATAGAAATTCTAGTTAAGGCATACTTTAGACAAGGAATTGATACTCCAATAAATTTACTTATAACAGATGACAGAATAACTTCTTCGGTAGAAGATGCAACCTTAGGAGTAATTCAAGGGAATTTAATATATCAAAAAATAAAATTTAAAATATATCCAAACTTTACCGTAAGCCTTATTGATAATTTTATATAGAAAAGTATAATGATTTATCATGAATTATTAAAACCAAATTTAATAGAAATAGGAGGAAAAGTTATAAGTAACAAGCTACAACAACCTATGCTTTAACAAACCATCACACTATTTATAGTTCTCAAGCAGGAAAAACTATTATACCTCCACCTATGACACCAATTCTTAATGTCATCCCTAGAAACTCTATGCTAATAACTATGCCTCATTCTTTACAAATAGAATTAGATAATACTAAACTATATGAAAAAGTGTTATTAGACAAATTGGAACCAAAAATTGAATATTCTAACATACCAGGAAAAAGATCATTATATCTACAAACTAACCCTTCCTTAAAAATTTCAACCAATAATTTACAAAAGAAACAATATTCTTATATAAAATTAGAAATATTATTAAAAACTGAATGGATTACAAAATTATTTGAAATATGTCTTACTGAACCAATAACTTTCATTACACCAGATTTAATTGCACAAAATGAAACAATTATAATTAGACTTAAGAATTAGATCAATCTATAGAAAGTATTCCTTGTAAACCTTCTACAACTAATATTTTAGGATTAGCATTTTTTTGATAAATACAAACCTTATAAAATATTAGAAGATAAACTTATTCTAACTTTAGCCAACAAAGAACAAATAATACTAAAAAATATTAAATGTCAGACCAAAAAAAATATTCAGTGGTAAATAGAGAAAGTATAAAACAAATATTTAGAAATTCTCAAATAAAACAACTGAATCAAATAAATAATACTAGTAATATTGCTAATCTCCCTTATAAAAATCAAATTCAAAAAAAAGGGTAAAAGAATATAAAATCAGGATAAAATCGGTGCCAAAATTTAATAAGAAAATAATAGTTGATTATGCATCATGAATAGGATATCAAGATATGTTTTAAGAATGAGAAAAATGATAGAAGAAATAAAAAGGCAAACTAAAGAATTGAAACAACATAGAAAAGAATTAGATAAACAAATAAGAAAATTATTACACGCAGGATATGATTATTAAGCTTTAGACGTGAATTATTTAGATGAAAGAACAAGACGCTTAATATTAGAAAGAGAAAAGTTGAAACAATAATATGAAGAAACTATAAGAGAATGGAAACCAGCCTTAGATTTAATTTCAAGAGTATAAAATAAATTACTATTAAAATTATAACATTAAGAAATGCAAAAGCACCTTATATTTTGGTACAAATAAATTATGAAAATTATATGAGTAGAAAATGTCATGCTATGATAGATACAGGAGCTGAAACTTCTATAGTAAAACAATCAGTATTACCTGCTAATGAATGGAAATTAATTAAAGAAAATATAAATATTTCAGGATTCGATAGTACTTTACAACAAATAAAATATAAAGTAGAAAATAGGAAAATACAAATTGGACAATATGAATTAAATCTAGAAAAAGCTTATCACAATGATTTAAAACTAGATATTATATTAGGAATAGATTTTATAGACAGATATCTACCTTTTTATCTTTTCAATAAAATAGTCTTATTTAAAACACCTTGTGGACATAAAACTACTACAACAAGAGTTAAACAACCCTATTCTAGAATGGAAACTCCTTTCATTAAAAAACAAGGAAAAGAAACAAAAATACAATATTTACCGAATAATATACAAATAAATTTAATCAAAGAAACTTGGGAACAAAAAATAATGAGATTAATAACTGAAAATTATAGTGATAATCCATTACAACATTGGCATAAGTCAAAACCATATGCTGAAATAAAATTGCATGCTGAAGAATATTTAAAGAAAAATAATATTAAAATTGAAATGAAACCTTTTAAATTTACATGAGAAGATAGAAAAGATTTTTTACAACATATTGATGAATATATATCTTATAAATTAATTCAACCTAGTACTTCTCCTTACTGTAATGTAGCCTTTATAGTTAGAAATCATTCAGAACAAGTTAGAGGAAAATCTAGACTTGTTATTGATTAGAGAAATTTAAATAAAGCATCTATTAAATATAAAAATAATATTCAAGATAGACATACACTTCTACAAACAATAAAACAATATACTTATTTTAGTAAATTTGATTGTAAATCTGGATTTTTCCAAATTAAATTAACATATGAAAGTAAAGAATATACTGCTTTTAGTACACCTCATGGTCTTTATGAATGGAATGTATTGCCTATGGGATTTCATAATAGTCCTGGAATATTTCAAAAACATATTTATTCTAGGTTAACTTCAGACTTAAAAGAAAAATGTATAGTATATATTGATGATATTATTTTCTATGAAAATGATATAGAAAAACATAAAAGGGATGTTGAAAATTTTATTGAGTTAATTATAGAAAACGAAATTATTATTTCTCCAAAGAAAACTGAATTAATGAAAAACAAAATAAAAGCATTAGGGTATATTATAGGGGATGGACAAATAAATTTACAGGATCATATTATTTCCAAAATTATGGACTTTCAAAAGAAGCCTGAAACAATTAAAGAAATTAGATCACTTATAGGTATATTAAATCAAATAAGTGAATATATTCCTCATTTTAGTAAAAAGATTTCTTTTCTTACTGAAAAAACTAAAAAAGGGTACTTAGGAATTTAGGACATGGCACACTGATTTACAACGAGGCTCTTACTTGCAAATCTCTCATCTCTCTCTCTTTGTATAATCCTTTGTACAAAGCTTTAAAAGTTTGGAATAAAAGCAGAATTTCTGTAAGTTTCTTATCCCCTGTTTTAATTTCTTTCCTTTTATTTACTAAATCTTTAGGGGCGGGGAAATTAAGTCCATGTAATCCTACTACTTGCTTTCCACACTAAGAGACTCTTGTTCTCTACCGATCCTTGGGTTGAATGTTTGAATACCATATGTTAAATCTGACAATACGAGCCTGTATATGAGCAAGGCGCTGGTAAGCCTTTACGAGCAAACAAGCCAGTGGATCTGTAGGCTATTTTATTTATCTGTTTAAGCCGTTTGACCCCTAATTGCTTGAGTTCGCCTGGTTCCAAGTTCATATACGAAGATCTCAATAAGAAAGACTTAAGATATGGTGTTCTTAGGAAATATAGGGGGAAAATACTCATTAGCTCCAATTCTTACCCATTTAAATCAGTTTATTCCAAAACCGTGGCAATGTCTAAATGGTCACTGACAGTTTTTCCAGTTTTTCCCTTAACTTTGGAAAATCATATCTCTTAATGTACACATCCAAATTCTGCAAACTTTATATCATTTTAAAGCTCAGAATGTAATATTTAACTGAAAAATTTTCAGCCCAATTGGTGCTCGTTTGCTATTTTTAATCACCATTTAAAACGGGTCAGTTTTTAGGGCCTTTAGAGCCCCTTGATTTTGAAACCTCACCTTTTTAAAAAAATTACCAAAACCTCATTTTGGTTCATAATCAATCATTTTCTCATGCATGGTTACTTCTTGCCATTCTTTAGCTTACCTAGTCAATTTTCATGTATGCATCATCACATGTTTACTTGCTTCTTCATGTAGGGGTTTAAAGGTTACAACTTTAACCACTTGCAAAAAGAATAGCAACCATCAAAATATTTACACCAAATTTCCTCAAGCAAACGTATCATCTTCAACCATCAATAATCTTTTCCTTACCCTTGCTTGAGTCTCCTCCTACATGGTTAGTTGGTGGATAATGAGATTTTGAAATCCCAATAGCAAAACTAACTAAACAAAAGCATTGTGAATGAGCATATTCAACTTTAAAATAAGTGTATGAGCATATAACATGTGACATATTCAAACTACATTTTAGATATGCATATGGCCATAGCAATCAATATCACATTTCATACACATATCATTCACTTCATTCATCACAAAAATCATACACCATTCACAACAAAGTTTCATAAAACACAAGTTTGGTTTAGTAGTCTTGCTCCTCAAGATCTTAGCTTTCTCTTTTTCACCTTAGGGCTCTCTTGAATATGCTTCCAAATGGGCTCTTGGAGGTCTTAACTTCCTAAATATCATGTAAAGAAATGTCCATTATCCTCATATCATCACCCATGCAAGAACTTTTCAAAAAATACAATAAGACCCTTCTTGCATTTTTAAGACACATATAAGTTCAAAACCTAATTTTTATGGCCCTTAAGGCTTTTCAAACCCCTTTCTTATTTTTACCCTAAACAAAAGTTCATTTTGAAGCCATTGGAAGCATTAGAATCATCAAAATCCCACTCCTTCTATTTTTCACAGATTTTTAAAAAACAGAAAAAGAAGGGTTCTTGGATTTTTTTTAACTTTTACTTATGAATACTTGTGTATTCTTGCTTCCAGATCATGATTCAAGCACCAAAATGCTCAAACACATTTTTCCTTTTCAAGACTTCTAATGGACAGCATCTCCTCATAAACTCATGGTTTCCAAAGTTTCAACAACTCCCAACAACAACCAAAACAACAACAACAACCATCAAACACTCTTTACTACTTTGAAGAAAAGTTTGCAATCTTTTGTTTGTTTAAAAACCTCTAATTTTCCATTTTCACCTTTTGAAATCCTTGCCTCTCATCTTCAAAAAGAAAGACTCCTTCAAGAAATCAAACCATTAGAAAGGTGAAAGATGTTGTAAGTTACAAGAAAGGAGGTTGCTTGGGACTTTACATTGTGTGTGCGTTCTTTCTTCTTCCTTGTGAGAGCAAAAATGGAGTCTTGGGAGCTTGGGAGGGAGAGGAAAATTTCAGACCAAAGAGAGAGGGAGGAGTGATGGTTTTTGGAAGGGAAAATGGTGGAATAATGTATTAAAAGTGCTCTTGAAATGATGAAGGGTTGAGATTAAAACTTGCTCAACAAGTTTTGATCTTAATGGAAGGAATTGTGCCACTTGTCAAGATCATGTGGTGAGTGAAAAAGTTGTCATGATTACTTTCAACCACCTCATTAATGACTCAGTTAGGCTAAGTAACTCAATTACTGTCCAGTTACTTGATCCGGTTACACGTACTTCGGTAAAGTAACTTTATCCGGATAACTTCCTTTTTACTTTTATGGAGATTTTCTCTCTCATGTGGCGTCATTCCTTAGGCTTCCTTGCCTAGATGGCGTCATCTCCTTCCCAAAATACCCCTGGATGTCCTTGTAATTCGTCTGGGTCCTCAGTTTGCCTGAAACACCGTAAAATACGCTTCCGGCGGCCAATTTGACTTAAGGGCATGGAAAATTTCTATATTTTTCCTTGATACTCCAGCCCTTTTCCGTTCCTCAAAATTCTTGCCGGATTTTCTGTAATTAATTTTCTAAGAAAATCATTTTTCGGAGCTTTCGGGCACTGTTGTTCTCCGTACTTCGAAACTACCCGTACCGGATATTGGGTAATAATTTTATTAAATACTTTGGAACCCAACTAAACTTTTCTCAGTCTGGATCTTTGTCGTTTGAGGACTCCTGCTATCTCAAATAATTATATCTCAGTCGTCTAGACCATCAAAATTCCTTAATTACGAAAATGCCACTATTTTTATTACTTTTACCATAATTACCAAAATGCCACTACCTTTATTACTTTTTCTACTCTTTCTTAATTCCAACTTTACCCTTGGTCAACTTTTGACTTTTTTTGTCAACTTTTGGCTTTTTTGTCAACTTTGACTTTTCAGTTGACTTTTGACCAAATTACCAAAACGCCCTTACTATTTAATGACATTTATTGTACTGGGCATTTTAATCCGAAATGACCATTTTGCCCTTGTTATTTATTCCAAATGACCATTTTGCCCTTGGGTCCTTATTATTTTGGCTTAGTCAATTATAATCTTTCTTGTCTATAGGCATTTTCCTTTTTCTATATTTCTTATCTATGGGCCTTAACTCAACCCATATCCATCGGTTTGACCTTTATTTCCATTCACGAAATTTGGGATATTACAATTATTACCTTCATCTCTCTCTCATGAAACTCATCAAGTGACTCCATCCCTCCCTTATCATAATTACCCTTGTCCTCTCTCACTCAAGTCATCAGAACCTGACCTTCATCCCTGTCTCAACTCTCATCATTTATCCAGTAGGGACGCAGAACCTCCGCTGGTCTTTGTCTCTTTCTTCTTCTCACGGTATTAGCAGCGATGCTGGCGACGCTTCTTGATGATCATCATTTATCCTATAAAATACTTAGTTAGGATCTCGCTCGTTTATAACTTTGTTATGTATCTGGCTTCTAGATCTGCTTTGTTATCCTACAAAATTCTTTTCCTTTTTAATTTTCTACAAATCCAAGTGTATGGAAAGTGGAAACCCAGGAAATCAGTTCTAGGTTTGATCTCTATCGTCGTTTAGCTTTTTTTTTTTTTGAACTGAGTGGTGAAACATAAACTAATCTTGCTAGCTGCTGTAGAAGTTTATGATGTATGGTACGTTTCGTTCTAGCTCCATTCAGTGACTCTTCTTCTACCTTTTGGAATAGGTTCCTTGCTCAAAAAAAAAAATTAACGGGCTGCCCGTTAACCAGCCCAAACCCGACGGGTTTCAGGGAGCCCATTTATGACGGGCCCAAACGGGCTACCACCGGGTTCGGGCTGTGCTCGAACCCATCTATTTCTAAATAGGTGGGGCAAGGGTTGGCCATCGGGCTAGCCTGTCCCGCCTGTTGCTCTCCCCTACATGTTTTTGAAACAAACTTGACTAAGGCTAGGTAATTTGTTAAATGAAACTTTTATAGTGTTATTCGACTGACAATGGTATATAAAGTAGTGAATGTTGAGTTTCGAAGGAACTACATAAACACAAAGTGGAAGTAGTTGAGATGTGGATGTTGAGATACATTTAAATTGTTATCATTCACATTGCAATTGTAGTCAGTGAGTAAAATACTACAAACTTACTTTTAAAAATTGACAAATATAATCAATTTTTCACACATTCACTCTACTAGTTGAGTTTCTCCAATATGATCTTGTTTAATGAAGTAACAATTACTATTATTGAAATGATAAAAATCTTTACAAATATTATATTCATGTTAATAATGTAGTAAGTGATTAAAAGATTGCATTCTTATTTGCAAAATTTGAAAAATTTTGGAAAATTCACACACCTTTAACCAATAGTTGAATTTCTACAAATGTCAAACTTATTAAATGATGTAGTAAATGCTATTATTGAAATAGTAAATATCTTTACGAATGTTGTCATTCATATTATAAGTGTAGTTAATAAGAGAGACATTACATTTTTACTTGTATTTAAGTGATTGTGTTATATTAACAAAAGAGTTTAATGATCCAATTACCACCATACCATTTGGAACCAAAGTGGATTGGGATCAAATCTCACTTACCTAGTTATAGTTCTGGCCGATTCCAGAGCTCTAGTGACTAGCCAACGGTGGTACTCTAGTGAGCCTGGCTTTTTGTTTTTTTATTAAAAATATGAGGGGTAATTTTGCAAAAACACCCAAATTTAAAAATCCAAAATTGATATGCTCTATCCAATTTGTCATTTGATCATTTGAGAATTTCTAAATTCAAGAGGTGTTTTCTTAGTATTTGACCTTTCTTTTATAGGCTAGATCCTGCTGTAATAAAGTGATAGGCTGATTTGGACAAGCTAAGCCAACCACTGAGTAGAAAGAAACCACTTTAGTGATAATAGAGGCCAAGATTTCCTTTCAATTTCATTTGGATAAGGAAAAATATGAGAGAAAAAGTTAGGTAGGGCCAAAAAAAGTCCCCAAATATGGGAATGCAAAAATTTGATTCGTTCAATACAAAATATGTGTCTTGAAAATTGAACATGAGATTGGATAGTCTTCAATAGCAAAAGGAAGGCAGGCAAAGGTGTTTATCATACCCAAAAAAATAAAAAATTTAGATAAATTAAAAAATATATACAATATTTATATACATATAACACCATAATCTTACACAAAGAAAAGGCACTCTTTCAGCCATCCTGAGAGCTTACCATGTACTTGCTTGGGAATTCGTCTGAAACTCCGAGGCCCAAGTAGGCAGTTGTTCCTGAAGCAAAATCATTTTTGCATGAAAATAGTTTCCAAAGTGAGAAATTATATTTTATCCCCCTAAAATAAGCCTTTACTACAAAATTGGTACATGAACTTTAGAGCTTAACGTATGTGCTTACCATATCCAGATTTTCTTGAGGGTCAAAAGAAGCATGAATTGTAGAAGTTACAAGACTAAGTTGTCCCTGCAGCTGCAAAAACAAATCCAGCCAAAGTTGAGTACTGCTAATGTAATAAGACAAATATGTCATATAGCAAAAAAAGGATATGGCAAGTGATCTCTAGTCATTTTAAGACCAAATTTAATACTCAAGATTATGTAGCTAGTGGCACAATTCTAAGGTCGATCTCAAAGGAGCTTTAGTGTCTCAAAGTAATTAACTGTCATTTTCATACGGATTGAATTCATTATCTAAACTAATATCTGTTTTTGATTTTCTTATCACTTAAATGGAATGCTATTTGATTGAAACAAGAAAACGAGCTAATGTCTAAATTGCTTCCCAAGATTTATGAATTTATACTTCATTGCCTTACACTGTTATGCATTCATTCTCAACATTTCCTGTTATCACAGTCAACTTAAGCATGAGTGGGTTCACATAAACATAGTTCAGCTACTTCCAAAAGCATTATTGATCAATACTGCTCAGATATAATTCACAGCAATCAAATATGGCAGTTAATCAACTACAAAATCTGACTGGTGCTAATCTTAATCGAGAAGCAAATCTCTGAACCAAATTTATTTAATCCAATCGCATATTCTGATTGTGAATGCAAAGAAATAAGACTAACTCCACACTCTTAAGTATTTCAACATGCTATCGAAGGTCAACAACAAATGTGCAGAGGAGAATGGAGACTAATGAACTCCCTGTACACGTGAAGCTCAGGCTCAACATAGCCCTTGGGAAAGCAAAGGAAAAATCAGCTGGACATGGTGGCGTGAACAGCAGGAACACTGGTGATGTTATTGTCAGCCATCATGCGATCAGGGTGAAGATAACGTGACAGGAGCTGACGGTGATAAGCGATGAATGATGATGATCTGGACTGTAGCAGCGAGAGATGGATGACGAGAATATCTCTTGGAGAGACGATGATCCTCAACGGAGGAAGGTGATAAACTGAAAGTGCAGAAGGGATCATTGCTAGTGATGAAGATCGGACAGAAATGCTCGGCTGCTCATAGTGATCTGCACTCCGTAGTCTGTCATGGCGTAAGAGTGATGGCTAGAAATGAAGGTAAATGAAGTGCAGTGTAAAATCCATAATTTTCATGCGAAATGAAGCTAATATGAGGATTAAGATGATGAATTAGAGACGAGAAGTAGATGGCTCAAAAAGAAAGAAAGATTAAGGGCCGAAAGTTCTGGCACGGAGTTCCGTGTGAATTCCAAAATTAAGTATATTTGCCCTAGAAGCAAAATGAGGATGGGAAACCTTATAGAAGGGACCCATATGTCATTTAATAAAAGACCAAGGGCATAAAGGTCTTTCAGTATCAAAGGTAAGGGCAAAATAGTAATTTTAAAAAAAGTAGAGAAAGTAAGGGCAAAATGATAATTATGATAAAGTTGAAGGGCATTTTGGTCATTTGACAAAGGAAAAGTCAAAGTCAAAGTCAAAAGTCAACCAGTTGACCAAAATATCAGAAAATTTACAGATGCCCAATAGACAGATCTCTACTTACGGATCACAATGATGAAACACGGATTTTCCAAATTCAAATTAGATTTTTATTTATATAATTTTGAAGGGCGAAAAAGGGAAAAGCAATTATTTAAGGTACAAGGAGCTCTTCAAAAATTTGGAGAAAAATATGAAAAATCCAGTGAATTATATAGTATTTGATAAAATTATTATCCAATGTACAATTAAGGCAAGTTTCCCGAAAATTGCGAAAAAGGCCCGAAAAATACCCGAAAATTTCCGAAATATAATTATTTCAAAAATTAATTTTGGAAAATCTAGAGGGCATTTTGGAAAAAGGAAAAGGGCATGAGAATCAGTGAAAAATATAGTATTTTTCAAGGCCCTAAAAGAAATTTGCTCTCCGATTGTTCCGTTTCAGGGATTTCGAACAGGATAAATTAATCCTGTAAAAATTAAGATAATTAAAGGGTATTTTGGGAATAATAATTTTATTATATTCAAGATGGAATTATGGAGATTTAATGA
>JANTPZ010102243.1:0-31625 GCA_025593235.1 Vachellia pachyceras
AAAAGAGAAAAGAGAAAGAAAAAAAAAGTAGGAAAGAAGAAAGGAAAAAGTAGAGAAAATAGAAAAGGTATGAAAGAGAAAATCTAGCTTTCAAACTGAGGTTTTGTAACCAAATAGCTTTTATAAAATTTTTTGTGATTAGACAAAACTTAGATTTTGGGGTAAAATGTAGATTTTAAAATTAAACCTAAATTTAAAGAATATGAGGCAAACAAACCCTAAAATAATTATTAGATGTTGCTTTCACCAAAAGAAAGGAAAAGGAAGGAAAGAAAAATAAAGATATTAGTAGTGATTAAAAAGGAATGTTCACTTTTAACAAAAAGCAAATCTGTCACCTGTGCATCACATAATTTGTATTCAATGATAAAAAAAATAAGAATCAAATCATGTAGTTTATTATATAAAAGTATCGATATAACATAATCTTGATTAAGAAAATAATTAAAATTCAATTATAGAGGACATATTATTTAATATTATACACATACAATGTTACTTTTAAGTTGAATGGTGCTTCTGTATTTAAACCATCTTTTTAAAAAGCATTACATACGTTTTATCACACTCTTTTATATAAAACGTGACAAAAAAAAAAGGTTTAAAATTGAGAAAGCAATCTGTTTTTATTTTTTTTATTAATGAAGTGGGCAACGTGTCTCATAGTTAGAAGGTTAAAAAAAAGGGCCATCAAATCACACTCTCACCGCCCTACCCACCATCTTAGATTCCATTATATCCGACTAACACACAAGATTAATTAATGGTTAATCATGTGATAATCCTTTATGTAGGATGAAAAGACAAAAACACCCTTACATATTTTTTTTCTTTTTCTTTTGCCAAAGCAATTCATTTAATTAAAAACCAAACAAATGCTGGTACAAATAAACAGAAAACAATATAAACAAGCAAAACACATCAACCAGGATCAATTGCAACCCTATCGAGATCATCATACAATAGGTGAAGTAAGTAGGGAGGTGCTGATCAAACGTTAACAATCCAATCGACTATTAAATTAACTTAAAATAAAAGGATATGAGATAAGTTGAGGTACTTTTACGTAAGTCGAAGTAAATATATGGAGGAGATTGTCTCATTTTACAAAAAAATTGCTGTTGAACATATTTTTAAGTTAGAGTTAAATATTTTTAAACTAGCACAATGTTCCAGACACACATCATAAAAAAAAAGGATGACATAGTACTAGCTAGTGATAATACTATCTATATTCCAGGTGCATTCCTAAACATGCATCAAGTACATTTGGCATCATAAGTCATAACTGTCTCAAAAGAGTCTCGGTGGCTTCCAAAACGAAAGTGACCACAGTTTAATAATAGGCAAGCATTTTAATTTAACTCATCAAATCGTGTCCATTTAAAAATTCGGTAGAGAAGTAATTTTATGTAAGTTAAGGTAAATATGTAGAGGAGATTAATTTATTTTGTGAAAAAATACTGTTGAAAGTGCGTTGGACTTTTAGAAACGCTCCGCCAAACAAACCCAGGCAACTACTAAACCGGCAACGACTAATTTCACAAAGGGCAATCATGTCATTTCACAAAAATTTTACTACATATTAGTTTCTAATGATTTCGTTGGAATTAAGTCATTTTGATATATTTTAATGATCATTGTATTTTTTTTCCTTCCTAATCATAAAAATAGAATAATAAAATAAAGCAATTGAAATATTTCCAATGAGATTCAACCAAGAACCCCATAAACTATGATTCTATGAACTTTCTATTTTTTTTTCTTGTTTATGTATTTTAATATGTTGATTTTTTTGAGTCACTCATTTTGATTGATGCATGTTGATGATGGGGGCGAAAGGCAAAAGGATTTAAGAAGGAATATTCTCTTTGGTAAGCATGAGAGAATTCCACTAAGGCTTTGTCCCCTAAAGATTCAACATTTAATCTACCCTTCAATTCACCCTACCCCACTTCTTTATTCCTTTCAATTTTTCTTTCCCCTAAAGATTTTTTATATTTATTTACATGAATCTCTCTCTGTATGTGTACTCTCTCTTCATTTTTCATAAGATAGAAATAATTAATTTATGCAAATAATAAGTTAGATAAAGGTAATAAATATATAAAAATTGAAATTTATTTTTTTTAAAAGTAATCTATTTTTTGTTGTTGTGTATATATGTTACCGGATGAGACAATTGTTCTTTCACATGAAGGCATAAAATATGATCTTTTTGTGTTGTTTATTTGAACTCAGTTCTTTTTTTACTATGCATGTGTAGAAATTTTGTTCGAGACACAGTTAGACTTTTAAATATGAACATAACTTCTAATAATATTCAAATATTTATTCACCATGTTATGAGGGGATGACCCATTCCGTTTAATTCAATCTTTCTACTAATCATACACATTTGGTACTCTTTATATTCCACCAGGTACATTCCTAAACATGCATCTAAGTACATTTGGTATCAAAACTGTCTTAAAAGAGTCTCTATGGTTTCCTTACGCTAAACAGCCAGTATTTCCGATTATGAAGTTCCTAGGGGCTAGCTTGGAATTCAAAGTAAAATAAAAATAATCTAAAGGCTCTTACTTTAAAACATGAAAAACAAAAGTTTAATAGGCAAGCATTTTACTTTATCTTATCAAATGACAATAATAGCAACAACTAAATGTCACGTACAGTTTAGAGAATCCTAGATTTCTCTTGTAAATACTTGTTTATTCTTGTATCTTCTAGAGTTCTCCACACATTTCTCACATGTGTAAATATCTTAGATATTTTAGGAGAGAATTCTGAAAGCTTGATGTAAGCCGTAGGATCGATTCGATCTCCACCGTCTATTGAGGAGATGGAGTAGTATAAATACCCCTTAAGGGTGGCATTTGTAAACCAAGCATTCTTGCAATAGAAAGCATTCTCCCAAGTTCTCCATCTCTCTATAGTTTCTCTCTCTAGGCTTTCTTAGTTCTCATAGCTAAGTTAAGTCCTTGGAAGGCTTACTAGCAGGTTCAGGAGCTCAGGTTCGAGCAAGGCTTGCTAGGCCGCACGGCGCTTGCATTGAGTAAAAATTAAGCCCGTGACATAAGGCAGTAACAACTAATTTCACAAAGGTCAATAATGTAATTTTACAAAAACTTAATTACATAATAGTTTCTAATAATTTCGTTGGAATTAAGTCATTATGATATTATCGTATTTTAATGTTCATTGTATTTTTTTCCTTCCTAATCATAAATTAGAATAATAAATTATATATGATAGTATATCGGTAACAAATCAAATATTATTATTTCAACCAAACAAATCAAATATTATACTAATTTTTGTAAAAAAAAAATACTACACTAAATGATACATATTAAAGTCAGGTTGGGCGCACTCATAGCTTCAAAGGGTGCTTTTGAGATTTATGTTTAATTATACAAAAAGGATTTTTTTTTACTCCCATTCATCACTCACATCACACACCACCAAATTCAACAGATCAAAATAAAACAATTGACATCTTTCCAATGAGCTTCAACCAAAAACCCCCCACAAACTATGATTCTACGAACTTTCAGTTTGGTTGGATATGATATGTGGCACACTTTGAGGTACATACTTATTATACTTTAGGATTAAAGGCATTAATAAATGGATAGTTGTCGTTAAAAAAAATAAACATAACAAGATGAATCGCAGGTTTTGGATTTTTGTGAGACAAGGATAAGTTTTGGGGTTAGTGGCGTTGCCATTTGAGCATCATAATTAATGAGATCTGATTATATAAAATGAAGCAACAAGTGAATCTTATATAGCAAAATACTAAAAAAGAAGTTCAAATTGACACGTATGCTTCACATAAATTAGTGAGCAAGTAGAAAATGCTAAAGCTTTCTATAATTATTTTCTATTCTTTATTTTATAAATTTTAACAGGTTGATTTTTTTGAGTCACTCATTTTGATTGATGCATGTTGATAATGGGGGCAAAAGGCAAAAGAATTTAAGGCATATCCTCTTTGGTAAGCATGAGAGAGTTGCACCAAGTGTCATGGGACTATCACCCTCTTCCCTAAAATAGCTCTTGTGAGGGTACGCAGTATCTCACTATATATGCCTGCAACCCTCCCGAGCCTTTCTGATGTGGGACATGACACACTCCCCCAGCCAATCTGCAAGCATCCTCGCCGCCGCGGGGCCCACCTTCCTTCACGTGCTTCCGGAGGGTCCACCAGAGCCTGAATGCTCCGGGTTGGCTTTGATACCACACTGTCACGGGCTTAGTATTTACCTGATGTAAGCTCTATGCGGTCTAGCAAGCTTTCTCGAAACATCGGGCTTAGAACTTGCTGGTAAGCCTACAAGTCTTAATTTAGCTCTTGGAGCTAAGGAAGACTTAGAGAGAACTTGAGAGAGATGGAGATTTGGGAGAATGCTCTTAGATTGCTTGGGGAATGCTTAATGGTTACAAATGAACCCCTTGGGGATATTTATATTACTCTACCTCCTCAATGGACGGCGGAGATCTATCCGATCCGACGGCTTACATCAAAGCTTCTAGAATTCTCTCCTAAAATATCTAAGATATTTACACATGTGAAAAATATGTGGAGAATTCTAGAATGTGCTATATATTTAAGTATTTACAAGGGATTTATAGAGAATTCTAGCAACCCTGTGAATTGTGACATAAAGATTTTTTATCGGTGCTTTGTCCCCTAATGATTCAACATTTAATCCCCCCTTCAATTCACATACCCCACTTCTTTATTCCTTTCAATTTTTCTTTCCCCTAAAGATTTTTATATTTATTTACATGAATCTCTCTCTCTATGTGTACTCTCTCTTCATTTTTCATAAGATAGAAATAATTAATTTATGTAAATAAAAAGTTAGATAGAGGTAATAAATATATAAAAATTGAAATTTATTTTTTAAAAGAAATCTATTTTTGTTGTTGTGTATATATGTTACCAGATTAAGCAATTGTTCTTTCATATGAAGGCATAATAGATGATCTTTTTATGTGGTTTATTTGAACTCAATTCTTTTTTCACTAAGTATGTGTATCCTTTTGTGAGAAGAAATTTTGTTTGAGATACAGTCGAACTTTAAGTATGAACACAACTTCTATGATATCCAAATATTTAAGGAAGTGTACAACTAATCTCAGATGAATAGTAATATGATTGCATCTGCATCTTCAAATTCAATCCTTCATCTTTGTGTATTTGAACATTGAGGAGGCTCCTCCTTGATTTTTCCAAATCAGTCCTCCACCTCATCATACAAATTAAGGTATGATATCCAGATTCAGTATTTCAACAATTGTTAATTGCATGAGAACAACAGAGCCCTTTAATGTTGAAACCTGAATAAGCACAACACTATAAATCAAATTTCCTATCGAACAAAAAAATCATTGAATGCTCAACAAATTAATGCCTATTTTCTTGTAACATACAGAAATAATGACAATTGATAATTAATGTTTTTCCCTATCGCTGTTAATATACTACCTAAGAATACTCAATTGACAATTGTCCAGAAGGTAAAAAAAAGTTAAATAAATTACTTACTTTATATGTATCATATATATATATATATTTATATGTCTCTTCGCTCCTATACTAAGAATCGGGCAGTACTAATTAATAGAAAGGCAAAAAAGTTTTACTTGCCTTCCATGCTTGTCGCATAGCCCTTTTCTCCAAAACAGAGCAATGGAATTGGTCGCCTCACCTATTTCAACAGGAATCATTAAAACACAATATTAGATTAAAGCTTTCAATCACAATGATTTATTAAAACAATGCATTACCTAAGATGTGACATGTTCAAGAAACATTTGGCCATTGCTCTCCTCATTGAAAGCCAATAACATTCTTTGCTTATGAAATTTTAGTTCAAGTCTATAAAAAAGCCAAAAAAAAACACATCCAAGAAAAGAAAACGTGTCAATCGAAGTGGAGCTTTGTGCTTTACAAGTAATTTGTGAATATAAAAATAAATATTATTTATTTTCACTTGAATTTTCATACTATGATTATTATTATTTAATTAAAAATAATGAACGTCTAGCCTTTCATATGACTTGAAATACCAACTCGAGATGGTGATGCCACAAAACCCTCAGACAAAAGCATATCAATGAAGGTCTGCAAAACTTTCATCATAACTGTTTATAAAATTACAAGAAAGCTGAACAAATATTTAACATAATAAATATGGAGACCCATTATTTTAAATGGGAAAGGTGAACCTAATTCATATCACTAAATTGCATTACATTCAGTCATAGAAATAAAGAATAATTCTGAATTGTGTCAATCTTTGAAATTTATTGACAAATAGAAAAAAAAAGGAATCTGATGACTATGAATTTTGATCAATCAAGATGTTTAAAAGTGAGAAAGCAAGGGGGAGGAAGACAATGTCACAATATATAAAAGTTATTATTAAAATTTGAATCCCTAGTTCTTTCAACAAGTCCAACGCAAGAGATTTTTTTTTTAAAGAAAAATTAGCAATACAATTAAAGAAACAGGAAGAAAAACTCGAGCCTTTAGTAAATCCACCTACAAGAATTTTACGAAACTTTTATAAACTTATTGAAGAGTGAATATTAAAACATAAAATCATTAATGAGAAAAAAAATGTTGATACTCACATGAACTTCTCATACAAAATAAAGACCCAAGAATGAATAAAATGGAACTCAATAGCACTTTCATGATAGGAAATCAGAGAGTGCACAGGAAGAGGCAGAGGATTCATAATCTGAGTGCCTTTTGTCTTGTTGGTCTTTAAAGGCTTTTGGTCCTTTGAGAGTTTCAATTCTGCCACGAAGCATCTAAAAATCCTGCAACTTGGGGAAAAAAAAATCCAATCAAACTTTTCTTATATACCACGTCTTCGTATAAAAAGGGGAAAAAATTTCACCACAAAAGGGGAAAATTGAATCGCTTGTAGTTTCATAAGATTCGGAGTTTGTATTTTCTCTAAAAGGAAAAAAATATTGGAGAAGCATTGATATGATGGTGCTAATGATTCGATATATATATATATACATATCATAATTTTCATGTGCATAGTGAACAGGGGAAAAAAAGAACATAGATACCAATGGATAAGAAAATGTTGAATTGTTGTGAAATCTGAGAGCTCACCTTTTGAAGAAATACATGCAACATCTCTCAAGGATCATAATATTTACCATTAATTTTTATGGTAGGAATATGAGCGATCTTGGACAAGTGTTTGCCTCTCTCATAATCATATCTCTCTTCTAATTTTGGACAACTTTCAATTTCCAAGAAGAGAAGAAAGGATGGCAGCGCATCTTCAGGCAAGGATTCAAGATTTGGACAGTCCCCGATGTAGAGCCCTTGAAGAGAAGTGAGGTGTTGAAGCACTTTTCCTTCTAACATCTTAAGATCGGAGACATCATAGATGAAGAAACTCACAAGAGAAGTGGGAAGTAATTGATTCTTTAGTAAACTATGCACAATACTTTCATCCCTCCTAATAAATAAACATGACAGGGAAGTGAGTCGTTGAAAGCCCCACTCTTGGATTGGTATAGAAGAGAGTCTCTTGCAATCCCCAATAAAAAATATTCGCAAGTTAGAAGGCAAACCACCTTGAGGCAATGATTCCAACTTCGGAGCTGACTTTAGATCAAGGAATTGAAGGTTGGGAAGGGAATCAATGTGTACTTCCGACATTGATGCAAGTTTTTGGCAATCGTAGATCCAAAGACGTTCTAGGGGAAGAGCAGAGCCCCCAACATGTGTAAAGGTCTCCAAATTATGACATCTTTCGATGGTAAGCGATTTAAGCTTGGGAAAACAACCTAATGGAAAAGATTTCAAGGAAGGACAAGTATTCTCAATTATCAAGTCTTCAAGTAATGTGTACTTCCGCCAAGAATCTTGAGGAAGGAACTCTAATTTCTCACAACTTTTGATTTCAAGAACTTGCAAAGAAGTGGGCAAGCCATCAATTGGGAAGGACGTTATTGATGGGATATTTTTGAGGCACAATTCTTTAAGGCAATGGCTACCCATTATCATTTTTGGCAAAGACCGCAGGCCATCACACTTTTCAATCCTTAGTCGTTTCAAAGAGTCCAGAGGGGAATGCTCAAGTGCTCTTAGTAACCCCTTTCCCCCTTCCTCAATCACCAATTTTTCAATAAACGTGATCCATTGCACAGATGTTGATTTTGCCTCCAACTGTTTGCAATTTGATATAGAAACCTCTGTCAATGATGGAAGGTTACCAGGCATGTCTCCCCTCAACATAGGGCAGTCACATAATCTCAAACATCTTAGTTGAGGGAAAGAACATTTCGCACTTTCACCTTCAAACAGTATCCATTCCTCCCAAATAGGCATATTTTCAAATCTAAGAATCTCCAAGGATGGAAATGACTGAAATGAAGAGCATTTTGCTTTGCTACAATAGAACTCACGTCCAACTCTATGTACCGATGCCATTCCTTTAATCGAGAGCTCTTTGAGAGAAGGGAGTTCTCCCAATGGTGGGAGCGAAAAGCAATTAATACAATCACTCACACACAAAGAAGAAATATTCTTGAACGATGAATCTCCCACCCAATTTGGAAAGCTAGTGCCTTCGTAATGCTTGATGGTCAATCTCTTTAAATCTGTTGAAGGTTCCAACATGTTGAGTACATTTTTTACATTCTGTGAATCTTCAACATCACAATCCCATTCCAACACTAACTCCTCGATCTTCACTCTCCTCTTCAAGTTTGCCTCCGAAGCATGCATAGGATCAACAACATTTTGTAGCTTCAAAATGGAAAGCTTACCTTTTAGATGTGGGAGCCTTCTCAACTCTTCTATTCCCAATCCACCCAGCTGTTTACCCACAATAAAGGTGCTCAAACTTTGAAGATTTTGTAGTTTCGTAATTTGTGTAGGCATCTCCTTTACAGCTGTTCCACTGATGTCTAGATAACGTAAATTAATAAGTTTTTCTATTTTTTCTGGAATTTCATCAAAATACTCACAATTTGATAGAAGCAATGTTTGCAAATTGTAAAGCGTGAAGGCTCCATCAGGCAAACTTCTAATAGAAGTGTGGGAAAGGTTGAGATACCTTAGATGTTGCAAATTACCAATTGAATTTGGTACCTCAATGACATTGCCATACCTTGGTAAGGATAATATTCTTAGGCATTTAAGTTTTGTAAACAGATCATGAAGCACCTTTTTGGTTAGAATACAAGAATACGACCATTCTTTGAATTCATTTTCTGACAGAAGAGTCCTTAAACAATTTAGATGGTAAAAGCTCTCAAATTTTCCACAGTTACTAAATGGTTTTGCAGGAAATGATAAATGCCGTACAGATTTTGGGACTTCATTTCCCTCAACCTGAACACAACTCTTGCCAGCTATAACTTTGGCTAAATCATTGATGAGATCATGCATGACAAACTTTCCTGGAGCACCACCACATTGTTGAAAGAATGACCTTGATAGCAATTCATTAAAACACTCTTCTGCTTCAATCTCAAACGTCTTTTCCCCTTGGGATTGTTGTTGCACAATATCTTCAGCTATCCATAACGAAACAAGTTTCTTTTTCTCCAACACAAGATCTTTTGGGAAAATTGAGCAATAAGCAAAACATTTTTTCAACTGTGATGGAAGGTATAGATAACTCAAACGCAAAGCAGGAAGAACTTCATCATTTAGTATGCTCCATTGGCTGCTATGCAAAATTTGATTCCATTCATTTGCATCCACCGTTGAACGCAAAAGGCCTCCTATTGTTTTAGCAGCAAGCGGGAGGCCACCACATCTTCTTGCAATTTTCCTTCCAATTGCTTCGAGCTCTGGATATTTTTTTGGATCATCACTCCCAAATGCATGCTTGGAGAGTAAAAGCCAACAATCATCATCTGAGAGACAACTCAATTTATACACAGGAAATGTATGTGTGATTTTAACAACTTTTGGTTGCCGAGTTGTTACGATGACCTTGCTTCCCTTTCTTCCGCTGTGAAAAGGGAACATGAGATCATCCCAATCACTATATTTTTCATTCCATACGTCATCTAACAAAATCAAAAATTTTTTATCACTCAGGGTGTTTCTCAATTCAACACGAAGGGAGTCTAGATTTGTACTAGAAGGGACTTTTGAAGTGACGGACTCAACAAGATCCTTGGTCACCGTGAGAACACTAAAATCATTTGAAACACAGGCAAAACCCTTGATATCAAAATGCTCTTTGACTCTTTTATCGTTGTAAAGGAGCTGAGCAAGGGTAGTTTTCCCCAATCCACCCATACCCCAGATAGTGATCACTCCTATAGAATTACCCTTTGGATCCTCATCACACAGAAGCATTTTCATAAGTTTCTCCTTATCATCCTCTCTACCAACAACAGCAGATTCATTTACCAATGATGATGCGGATGTTCTACGCGCTATCGAGCTAACACTTGCCAAACCAAGGAAATCCTTTTGTTTGGCAAAGAGTTAAAGCTTTCGAGATGTTTCTTCTAGCTTGGAGTTCATCTCCCAGTTAAATTCTCCAAAAGAAGAAGAAAAGAAGGATCGCACCTTGTTAGCTACGTTTTGAGAATCTTGCTCCACCCTGCTTCTTAAGGACTGGGTGTTGATTTCATCCAGCAAATCCTCTGCATCATAGATAGCACCTTTCAAATCTTCAAGCCATTCCTTCACATCAGGGCGGGTGATCTGTTTCTCTTCTGCATCATTCAGGACAGAACCAAGCATCAACAGGGTTATCTTCACCTCATCCAACAGTGAGACATTGAGCTTTCTGTTTTTCATGAAATCTCGGAACTCCGTTGATGAGATCTTTTCCAGTAAGATCTGCACAGAAGAGGAGATCAGTGCTTCTCCCACCTTTGTAGAGAACTCCATGCCTTCTCTTGTTAGGTAACTCAAAGGTATTTACTTTGTGTAGAAGAACAGTGACGTGGTTGAGAGTGAAAAGAGTTCGAGGGGAAGCAATATAGAGCCAAGCTGGTTTAGACGAGAGCGAAAGAGAATAATGACTTTCAATTACTTTGTTCCCCTGAAGGGTCTGGGAAATATCCCACAAGTTTCTCAAAAAACGACAAAGAGCGAAATTGCTGGAACGATAAGAAGGAAATGCATTTTCAATATGGTAGGCCATGTATCTCTATAATTGCAGTGTACCTGTTCTTCCATTGTTACGTGTCCTATCGTGGTCGGGTTCACATGTACTAATTTTTATTCATGTGCTTTCAATTATGGTTACTTTCACAATGAACCCACTGACAACTCTAATATTTTTAGACAGTTGACTCATAATTAGTACAATATAACATATAATATTACAACCTCATCACTGCCAGCCGGCGTGTCCCATGCGTTCAAGGTGACGGGCTCACAGACCAATCAGTATTACCAGTATTGCACGTTATTAGGATAAATTCAAAAACACCGAGGATATCGTCACGGTAATTTCAAAGCGGTTAATGCCTCACTCAAGATGTGACTTTTTTTTTCGCAGCTAAAAAGTTGACGGTGAAAGTGATTTTTTTTCATTGAATATTATGCTCCCGAAATTTTAGTTTAAGCTTTCGGAAAAAGAAAAAAAAAAGGTAGCATCTTAAGTGATTCTGATCTGCTTTAATTCTCATACAAATAAAAAACTTTGAATTTAATCCATTATTATTTTAAAATTCAATACCTTTTTAACTTTATCCAAATATAATATATATTATATCATGTTAAAATAAAATCAACAACATAATAAATGAACGGTAAAATTATGTAGGTCTTGTTTGAAATAACGTTTTCAAAAATCAAATACACGTTCAACAGTATTTTTCGTAAAATGAGATAATCTCCTTCACATATTTATCTTAACTTACCTAAAAGTACTTTTCTACTGTGTTCCTAAATGGATCCACAGTTATAAAAAATTAATGATATGACTTATAAAAAAAGGATAAAAATCTCTCTCCCCTCACAGAAAATTTTTTTTATCTCTCGGTCCTTTAGAGTATAGATATGACCACAAAAGTCGTTGGACAAAAATGATAAAAATTGTGAATGGTTAGATATAAATTCCAGAGAGAGATTGATGAAAGAGAGGAGTAAATGCAGAATCGAGATTAAAATGTATAAACATAATATGGTGTTTCCATAAAGGAAAGGTGCGAATGGAATATGAAACTACCGATAACACCATGTTCAGCGAAGAGTAACCTGAAGCAATTTTCAATCTATTAGAAAAAATGGTACACAAGTACTTTTACAATGTATAAGATAAATATATGAAAAAATTATCTCGATTTATAAAAAACGGTTAAACTTACTTTTGGGGAGTTCAAATACTCTTCAATAGATACACTCTAATCATTAAACTCTAACGGAACCATTAACCAAATGGTAAAGAACTTGATGATTACCGTCCTTCATCCTTCTCATTAATAGGATAATTGTCTCATTTAACAACACGGTAAAGAAATGTTTTTACGTAAATCGAGATAAATATGTGAAAAAGATTATCTCATTTTAAAAAAAAACATTGTTGAACGTACTTTGTGAGAATACAAACGCTACCTCAAACACAGCCCAATTATTCATACAGTAAGGACTATGAGTACTTTTAGATACAAGTTAATGATTCAGATTTAAGATTTTGAACTAATGAATTTTAAATAATTTCTTCCAAAAAATTAGCAATGATCAAAAGATACTTATCATCAATTAGATTTAGTACACGTTAAAATAATTTTTAAAAATGAAAAAATCAATCTGAACTATATACAATAATACATCACAATGGCATCGTTTGAGTACTTATAAGCACGTTCAATAATGTTTTTTTGTAAAACAAGACAATCTCTTCCACATATTTATCTCGACTTGTGTAAAAGTACTTCTAAGTACTTCTCCACCGTATTACCAAACGGACCCATGGAGGTTTGGTGAGATTAAAAAGTAAACAAGATACAGAGTTTTCATAAAATCTTGAGAGTCAATCCCCCTTCCCTCCACCGTTGACGAAAGCGTTATTCAAAGATTGGGATGTTCAGAACAGAAGTTAAATTGAAAAAGGAAAATGCATGAATCGAATATGATGCTACCGATAACACCATGTTTAACAAAGAGCAAGCTGAAGCAATTCTAATCCTTAAACTCTAACGCAACCATTAAGCAAATGGTAAGGAACTTGATAATTACCATCCTTCAACCTTTTCATGAATCATATAATTATAAGAAATTTATAATTATGAATTAATGAATAAAATGTTTCAGATTTGTAAAATTACTAGTAGGTCCCATTAGTAATTCATTAACAACCCCATCAACCCTTAATAACAACAAGATCAGTTATTGTTGAGACTTGATGATAATTTTATCAATCTTTATGACCTTTTATTTATTAATTCTTCTTGTTGACATCTGATTAAAATTTTCATATAATTATTCATATATTAAGGAATATGAGTAATTTAGTACGTTTTAAATGGTAGGCCATAAATTTCTCAAGGAAGACAGAAGAGGGTAGTTGGTGGGAAGACAAGAAGAACGTGTATTTTAATGGGAGAATTACTTTAGATTTCTACCGTACAAATTAATTATTTTAAGATTCTAAAAGGATGTTAATGATAACTGCTTCACTTATCAATGATACTCATCGATTTATTATTACAACCTCTTTAAATTTTAAAGTAATTAATTTAATATTGTAGAATTTAAATGTAATTTTCTCAATTTTTAATATGGTAGGCCTATCATTGCAGTGTACTTGTTCTACCTTTTATATTGCCCTAGGCTGTCTCATTGGTACCTGCTGAAAAAGTTCAATTCTGCTGCCAAAACTTTTGTTCCGAAACAAAGTTGCCCAGAGAGGTTTTTACTTTACGAGTTAATTTGCTTATTTATCAACACTTAATTTGTATCGCTTGTTCAATAGAATTTTTTTACAAAATGATATAATCTTTTTCACATATTTATCTCGATTTGTATAAAAATATTTCTCTATCATATTACCAAAAGTTTCAAAGTTCAAAATTTGTAACACCTGATTTTTAGTTCGAATAAGTTTAATTATTAATTAACTAAATATATTGAATTGATGGGTTCACATTTCATTTTTTTTTATTGAAATCACCCGGTGTCCGGCGCTATTACCAGCAACCGACTAATCCGGACTCGGGGGAGCAGCTCCGGGCATACGACTCCAGCCCCCTTCCGAAGGCCCTGCGGGGGATCGAACTTAGGATCCCGAGTTCACCCTACCAAGCTCAACCCCGATCGTCACTGAGTCAGGGTACCGTTCGGTGTTCACATTTCATTTTATATAAGGCATAAACGCAAAGAAAGACAAGAAGAATAAATGCAAAGAAGATAAGAAGAATATGTATTTTTCAATTAAACATAATAAGCAGGGCGTGTATTTTCAACATGGTGGGCCATATATGCACAGCAACGTCTCTATAATTTCAGGGTGCATGTTCTTCCTTTCACTTTGTTCGATGCTGCGCTCACTGTTACGTGTCAATATGTGGTCACTGGTTCTTTTTTGTTTTTTTGTTTTTTTGAAATGGTCAGATTCTTGTTTAAAGCTTCCAGAATTCCAGTCCATCCTTCCACACCACAAAGTATTAAACAATTCAATATCAAACTAAAGACTGAGAGAATATGTAGTTCCCACTCTTTAATATTTTTTTAAAATAAGATAATCTCATTCACATAAAATAGCTGTTGAGGTTGTTAATAAAGACTGGTAAGGGTGTTAATGACAATATCAACAGTTACTTCTGGGATCATTTGATAATTTTGTAAATTTTTGAAATCTTTTATTCATTAATTCTCTTATTTTTAACCTAATTACAAATTTCCCTTACCTTTTTTTCTACACCGGTTTCTTCTGTTAATAGCCTTGTTACTTATTTATCAAAAAATCATCCGTCACACTTTTTTTATCAAATAATAAAGTAGAGGGTGGTGGAAGGTTTGAGATAAAAGAAAAGGTAAAACAAAGCACATTATGATAAAAAGAAGGTTGTAGTTAAAAGAAAATTACGGATCTTATGGTGATTTTGTAAATCTTTAGAATCATTTTATGATTAATTCTGTTACTAGAAACATCTGACTAATTTTATCAAAAAACAAAGCACATCATTGAATTGTCAATAAAGTAGACAGCACCACTAGGGCTGAGCATTGGGCGGGCAGGGCTGCACGGGGGCTGCCCCATGCCCCGCCCTTTAAGATGACCATGGGTACGGGGGTCTAACCCGTTTAGACCCGTGCTCACAGGGCACGGGTCTAAATGGGCGGGTGACACGGGTAACGGGTTACCTGTGATACCCTGCACGCCATGAATGGGAAATGGAGAATAGAAGAAAAGGGTCTCCAACGAGTTATCTAAGAAAATGGGTTCCAGTATACTGACTATTTGATATAAACAGTTGATTGCAATATAATAAAACCATAAAGGTTTTCATCATCCATAGGAGGAAGACCACATAGGACATTTCATCTACAGCCATTGAGTATAAATCATTATCAACCATTCATATATATATCAATTGTTTTGAAATGAAATCACAGCTCAGAGACCAATTTCTTCAGAGAACAGGGGACTCAACTTACTGGACACTTGAAAGTTGAAACCCATTCTTTACACAAATACAACTCCGTGACTATAAGTGTAATACATGCAATGCAAGGCTTGATTATCTTGAGGAAGCACGAATTTCCCAGCTATTGCCTCTGATTTCTCAGATTTTAAAAACTCAAATCCTCCCACCCAGGTCAGAAATCCATAGTCGAAAATGAAGAAGCAGCCTTACCTGGACTCACCGGCGGTGATATGAAGCACTAAAGCATATTAGGGTCTAGAACACAAGGGCGTCTTCAAAGAGCGTCTCGTCACACGGGATCGTTAGCACTTAGCGGACCTTGATTGCAGAAGCCGTACTCCTCTTCAGCTTTCACCAGAAGCTTCTTGAAGATCAGGTGGTTAAGGAACGTCGTTCGCACGATGAATCTCCTTCTGCCGACGCCTACGCACATCGTCACATGTCCGGCGGGAAAATCAGACGACAACGATCTGGCAGCGTCGCACACGCCTTCTTTCGCTTATGCACACTACACACCGTCACATATTACCTTCACTAACGGCGAGTCGGTGACGCGACGCCGAAGACTGGGCTGGGCTAGCTCGTTGAGTCTGAGAGAGTGTGAGAGTCGAGAGAGAGTGAGAGTGTGAGAGCTTAAGGAGTGAGGTGAGGACTGAGCCACTGAGACTGGAGAGTGTGTGGTGAGTGAGACGTGTGTGACAGAGTGACAGTGTGTGTGTGGACAGTGGATTGGCTGCATCCTGCGTGAATTCCCTTTGCATTTTCTTCACGGACGGGCACGGGTACCCCGTGGGTGGACCCGTGCCCTGTCCCGTTTAAGCTTCCACCCACCAGTTACGGGTTCAAAATGGGCGGGTTTAAACGGGCTTCTATCTCCGGGTTGCGGCGGGTTGTGCGGGTACGAGTTTAGTTGCTCAGCCCTAAGCACCCCACTTTCTCAAACCAAGGGTATAATCTAAAAAGAAATGAGCACTTCTTCCACACACACACTCTGGATGTGTTTGTAAATCTGTTGGAAGAAAGGAGTTTACAGATTAAAAGAAAAATTTATGGATTTCAAGAAGAATTTACATATTTCGAGATAGTTTTTAAGATGGATTTTGTAAATTTTGTCTTCTCTTACGTGCACCGGTAAGAAGTTCTTCCCAAACATGCACTATATCTCCTTTCCTCTTACTCCGTTGAAACCTTTACATTTATTCATATGAATTAAACAATTTTCTCATTCAAAAGAACAGTGGAAATTCATTTTCATTTACCATTTTCATTTACCATAAGTTCTTTGTAACACTATTTACGTTTAAAATCAGTAAAGATAATTAGTGGTGGAAGCTATATTTTTAACCTAATTTATAATTTATAAAATAAATATAAGAGAAAAATTTTGTCTTGACTAGAATAAACGTTGTAGTAAAACATTAGCGTAAACGTGGTAGCGAGTGAATTGAACTTAGTGCTGCATATTGTATTAATTAAGCATTGGGAGGTTCATTAACCAAGCACAAAACGCCAAGACTTGCCGGCCATTAACACTTGTCTCGTCTCGTGCTTATGCAAGAAGGTGGGTTGTTGGCAGTTTATACCCAACACGCTCCTTCGTATTTTTTTTTATTTTAATCTCTCCAGTGATGACTTTTTCATCCTTTGTTAGACATTTTCACTTTGAGAGGTTCACAAACCAAACACAAAACTCCAAGGCTTGCCTTGTCCTTATGTAAGGAAGGTGGGTTCTTGGTATTTTCCACCCAACAAACACTCATTTTATGATAATTAATTATCTTTTGATGGCATGCATGCTTTCCCAATTTTTTAATAATCATCCCAATTTTTTTTGTGAAAAAAACATATCATTTATCCGACAGTCCTTTCAAACTCTAATTAATATCATACTGCAATTGTGCGCATAAACTCCTCTAGAAATTTGAATTTATGTCGATATTATTTCTAATGTTTAAAATCATAAATCGTGCATATAACCCTCCTGAAATTAATTATCCGCCGTTTTATTAGCAAGATATAACATCACACAAAAATGTGTTTTGAAAATATTAATTACTTTTTTCTACATCGGTTTCTTCGGCTAATAGCCTTGTTACTTGTTTATAAAAAAAAATCATCCGTCACACCTTTTTTGCACAAAAACCAATGTAAAATAACTGTTGTGAAAAAAAATGATGTTTTGTAGTTTAACGGTATGAAAGTTTTTCTAAATGTAGAAATAGGAAATTTGATCACACTTGTATCATCACGTTGTTAGTCTTGGCTATTTCAGTAAAAAACAGAAAAAACTATTTAGCACTAATGTGTTTATATTGGCAAATAATGGAATAATTATAATTATATTTTCAAAAGAAGGCTTGATCAATGTATAATCAGTAAAATATGTAATAAACCATCGATTCAAAATTTTACAATTATACTATGAAGAATGGTTAGTTTCTTACAAGCCCATGATCACTGTCAAAATAGAAGCAAATCATCCCGACATCCTTTCATTTATTTTAACCTCATATTATGAAAGCAAAGTATTAAATAACGATTTAATTAAATACCCTTAGATATTTTTATAAAACAAAACGAAAAACACCATATCAGATAATCGATTGGTTGGCCTGAACAATTGAATCGGCTTTTTACTTGCTTGAATAGATCTCTTTTATTTGGAAGCTCAGGAGTTTTAATGCTTCCATCACCTTCTCCCACTACAAGCCGAGTACGTTCCGCTCACGAAATTTTTGAACGAGTTCCTTATTAGAAAGAGATGTTGATGAAAAGAGTTTAAAAAAAAAAAGCATGAAGTCGAACTTCAGCTCACGATTAATATATAACGATTATATCAAATCAGAAATGTCACACAGTTCATATCATCACAATATTTGACTCGAATGAATGTTTCCTGTCACCTTCGTGCATACACATCCACTACCAGGAAAATATCATTTAACGACGGGAAAATCCATCGTTAAATGGTTATTTTTCATAAAAAAATTTCTATTTAGCTACGAAAAATATTAACAACCTTCTAATGACGGAAAATAGTCATTTAGTAATGGAAAATTACATTTTTCTGATAGTGATCTAATACGCTAAGCTAAGTTAAATAATGAAAGAATAATGCTTGTATTTCTTATCAATCTTTGTAAGGCTAAAGTGTAAATTTGTTTCGGAAGTTTTCTATTACAAGCAATGACATCTCCAGTTAAGGGTTCAAGCTTTAGAGAGTTAGAATTGTAGAGCTCTTCTAAACAAACAAGATGATGAAGCCCTTTTCCATCTAGCTATTTAAGATTAGAGACATTGTAATGTGGATTCACGCTAGAGAAGTGGGCAATGTATGATTAATACTTTAGTAAATTGCAGAGAATCCTTTCACTTCTATCACCTTCAACGTGAAGTCCTGAGAGAGATGCCAGCCGTTGAAAACCCCATTATTTTATAGGGACGGAAGATAGTCGCTCACAGTCAACAATGAAAAATGATCACAAGTTAGAAGGCAAACAATTTTGGTAAGCTTTTGTGAATAAATAAGACTTGATATTTTTCATCTAATAATATTTTATTTCTCATTTCATAAACTGTAATAATACAAAATAAGGTCTGTACTACTTCTGAAGTTAAAATAATATAGCTTCATTGTAGTATTCTAAGCAGAGAGCAAGCTAATTTCTCAAGTCAAGAATCTAATATAAAAAAAATGAACCCTTTGCAATTAAAAAGAAAAAACAAAGAAAAAAACAGCACCCCACTTTCTCAAGTGAAGGGTATAATTTAAAAAGAAATGAGCACTTCTTCCACACAGATTCTCTCTCTCCTTTATCTTTCCTCCGTTGAAACCTTATTTATTCATTTGAATTAAACAATTTTCTCATTTGAATGAATAGTAAAAATTCATTTTCATCAAAATGAGAATAATATTGGTTCTTTGTAACAATATTTAAGCTTTTTTAAAGTCGGCAAAGATAATTTCACAAAATCTGAATGAACACTGTTCATTTTAAAAGAATTTTTAGCCTACAAGCTGATAAAAAATTTGTTTGTTTGAATGACGTATGTTCTCTGTAAGAAAATTTTTTGTTTACTTAAAGTCTCATATAATGATTTATCATCTTGATTTTGGAACATTGTGACTGTGTCTGCGTGTGAAGGATAAACCATGTAATTAAATAGAATTGACTGGTAAAGCCAAGATGACAAAATACAGAGTTAGGCACCACAAAAATTATTTTGATTCGATCCCTTGACATGTGTTAGTCCTTTCCAAAAAACATCCAAGTGATTTTCCCACTGTAAAGATTCATTTACAAATATGGTTAGTGTTACAATGAACACACTGACAGCTCTAATATTTTTAGATAGTTAACTGATAATTAGTACAATAGAACATATAAGATTACATATCTCACCCCCAAACTAATACAATAGATATGCAAAGTATGTTGTGGCTAATTTCCTCTTTGATCAGTGCCAATTATCCTTTGTTCCCTGAACCTGCCATAAAGACATCAATCAATTAGGATTTAGTTTTCAAGAATATCAATTTGCACTTAAAATGATTTCAAGGTCGTTTGCTAATTGTTGTCATCAAAAACTAATAACCAAATGGCTAA
Organism: Vachellia pachyceras; assembly: GCA_025593235.1. Classification (NCBI taxonomy): domain Eukaryota; kingdom Viridiplantae; phylum Streptophyta; class Magnoliopsida; order Fabales; family Fabaceae; genus Vachellia; species Vachellia pachyceras. Next base: position 20,226 of record JANTPZ010102243.1, read on the forward strand.
CCATAAGAGATTGTTGCTGATGTAAAATGGTAGTTAAGGAGGGAATTCAATTCTGGCCCATGACACAGTAGTTAATTGCATTATACCCACAAAGCCATTTAATGTTAAAACCTGAAGAAGCACACACCACAAACCCATTATACCCATGAATCAAATTTCCTATCCAACATATAAAAATGATTGAATGATTCATAAAGCAATGCTTCTTTCATGGTGACAGTAGTGACCATTGAGTTAGGCTGTTTTACCTGCCTTCCCCTGCTTCTCATATCACTCTTTTCTTCAAAACAGAGCAATGCAAACTAGTTCTCTTCAAAACTAATTCCCTGCTTCTCAACATGATCCATTGAAACACATTATGAGATTAATTTCTAAAACACCTTAGAGCTTTCAATCACAATAATTTCAAAGCGGCTAATGCATCACTTAAGATGTGACTTTTTTTTTTTCGCAGCTAAAAAGTTGAAGCTGGAAGTGTTTTTTTTTTTGGGGCAGTGAACATTATGCTTCTGAAATTTTGGTTTAAGTCTCCGAATATAGAAAAAGAAAAAAAGTAACATCCAAGACAAGGTATCAGTCAAATTTTGGTTTTGTGATTTACAAGTGATTAGTGAATATAAAAGTATTATATTTTTCTTTTCACTTGAAGCTTCATACGATGATACATTTAATTAAAAACAATGAAATTAGAGATATGCTCTAAAAAGCAACGAGGTTCATACAAAGAAGGCTTGCTTCATACCTTGAAATACCAATCTTGAAACGGTGATGCCACAAAGACCCACAAAGACAGAGACACACCAGTGGAAGTCTGCAAAATTTTTATCATACTTGTTTACAAAGTTATGAGAAATCTGAAGAAATATTTCACATAATAAAATGGAGAACCAGCGTTTTCAAATAACCACAAATGATAAGTGAACCTAATTCATATCACTGCATTGTAAAGTAAGAATATATAAAGTAAGAATAATTCTGAATCTTGTCATCCTTAAAATATATTTGAAAACAGAAAGAAATTACAATCAGATGAATTTGATCAATCATATTGTTTAATAGTAAGAAACTAAGAAGATAGGACGACAAGATCACAATATATAAAATTTCATATTGAAATTTGAATCCCAACTCCTTTCCTCGAGTGAAATTTTTTTAATGCAGTAATGGAATTAAAAGAGACACTTCTAGCCTTTAGTAAAGCCACCTACAAAATTTTTTATTAACTTCTATAAGCTTACTGAAGCCTTAACATTAAAAACGCATACTTTGTAAGGAAAAAAGACAACATTTACATGAGCTTCTCATGAAAAATCAATTCCCAAGAGCAAATGAAGCAAAGGTGGGTAGCATTCTGATGATAGGAAATCAGAGAATGTACATGAAGCAGAGGATTTATAATTTGCACGCATTTTGTCTTGATGGTCTTCAAAGGCTTTGGGAGCTTTCAGAAGGCTCCAATTCTGCCACAAATCATTTAAAAATCCTACAACCTTAAAAAAATCAATCAAACTTGTATACAAATCATTATGTCTTCGATTAAAAAAGGAAAAAATGTAGCAATACAAAATCCCAAGTCCTTTCAACAAGTACAATGCAAGATATTTTTTTTTAAGAAAAATGTAGCAATCCAATTAAAAGAAACGGGGGAAGAAAAACCAGAGCCTTTAGCAAATCCACCTACAAGAATTTTATGAAATTTTTATAAACTTACTGAAAGCTAATATTGTGGCTGAATTAATCATATTTTATCTATTAGATTTGTAGCATTTTAGAGGATTTTGATGATATTAGTGGACTTTCATTGATATTATGGGCATTAATTATTATTAATTGCAATTACATGAAATTAAAATTAAGTATGGATCAATGGTCATACTTTTTATCATTTTGTTAAATAATTGATCTTAAAATATTTGATGCTACTCAATACCAATTTTTTTTCATACATACTCAATAGCAATTTTTATTGTAGGTATATTTGAAAGAAATTGGGTATTCCATTTTCCTACATTAAGCCCAATCACAAAGCCCATTAGTCCATTCCCTCTTCCATTCACAAGGGCCACCAGGGAGCAATTCCTTTCTCAGTTTTCTCATTCATTATTCCACAGAAGAGTGAGACGCCGCCACTGTTCATTGCTGGATCAATGAATCCACCACTCTTCCAGCTTCGTCCTTATTCCAAGCATCCATTCATTATTCCATTCAAGCACAAGAGATTCCCTCTGCCGTCGTGAGGACTTCTTTAGTAGATGATCTCGTAAGTCTTTTGTAAGTGTTCAAAGAGACATGGTGCAAGGCCCTAGCTTTGGTGGGGGACTGGTGCCGAACCCACTTAAACTTTTATGTATATAAAAAAACTCCATATTGGGCCACATTCATTCACACCAAAAAGCCCACACAAAACCCTCAAAATCCATTAGCATAATTGACGCTCTGGATGTAGCAAAAAAACAAATAATTGACGCTATGGAGGATTCCATTAAAAAAAGGCACATATTCATGTTTTTCATTTTGGACGGCGGCTCGTTTATTTTTATAAAAGCATTTGCCACGCACACACACGGGCGGCTAAGACATCGAGGGGGGAACACCTCATAATTCCCTAATCTATTCTGAGCTGCCAGTTGTCACGGATTTAGTTTTTACTCGATGTAAGCACCGTACGGCCTAGCAAGCTGTGCTCGATTCTGAGCTCCTGAACCTGCTAGTAAGCCTTCCAAGGATTTAACTTAGTTATGAGAACTAAGAAAGCCTAGAGAGAGAAACTAGAGAGAGATGGAGAATTTAGGAGAATGCTTGAATGCTTTCAATTGCTTGGTGCCTTACAAGTGAACCCCTTAGGGGTATTTATACTAATCCACCTCCTCAATGGACGGTGGAGATCGATTCGATCCTACGGCCTATATCAACCTTCCAGAATCCTCTCTTAAAATATTAATATACATTTACACATGTGAGAAATGTGTAGAGGATTCTAGAGAAAGCTAAAGAAAGAAAGAATGAATTAGCATTTACAAGAGAACTCTAGAGAAATCTAGGGTTCTCCGTGACACAGCGCACACAGGGGGAGGAGGAATTCATTCATCACAGCGCCGCCTGGGAATTCATTTTTTTTTTTTCATTTCCTTCATCCAATCCATTCCAGCGGCTAGCTACTTGACGCCACCTATCTTCATTCATCCATAAAATACATCATTCCAGAGTTCCTCCATTTTCCAGTCGCTCGCCTGCCTCGTCCAACAGCGTCATCCTTGCTGCTCCAGCTATGATGGTTTACAAAATTTCAGATCCTAGAGGAGTTGATTTCTCCATCAACAGCAGCTAGTTTTGTTGTCCGATGGTGAAGATAAAGCTAACCGGAGTCTTTGAGCAATTAGGGGAGTTCTCTAGATTTTAATTTCACTTTCCAATCTTTGTATATGCAAATTGTAATTCTAGATTACTAGATATTATTATTTGTATATATGAAAGAGGATTATTATCGGTTGATATAATTTGAATTGTGATACTTGTGTTAGATTGGTACTTTGGATTGTGATTGGACTATAGCTCTCTTGTTCTTCAATTGCTTTCCTTTATTTTCTTGAAATCAATTGATTTGCTAGGTTTCTAGGAATTAGTTGGATGTAAAGAGAATCTTTTATAAATCTAACGCGAGCTAAACACTAAAGATATTCCTAATTGATTAATTGAGTCTAGGTTTAGATTATTTTAAAAGGTTAAGAATATTGATTAGTAAGGGTCCTTACTAGTCCTTGTGCTTAGTTAAAAGGAGAACTCAATTTAAAAATTGGACAAGGAAGGTTAGTGGATTCAATCATTTAGGATATTCATTTTATAGAATTTAAGTACATTTTTTAGTTTAATTAGATAGTAAAAACTTTCTTAATACTACTTGGTTAATTTGTTATTTTTGCTAGATTATTTGGTAATTCAATATAGATTCCATGTAGAGATCGACCTAGGTTAGTGCCATTATATTACGTTCTAGCTTAATTTTATTTGATAGCCCCACGATAAGGCTTATCAAATTTGGCGTCACCTAAGAGATTATCTTAATTTGTGAAAAAGTACTTTTACCATTTACGAGTTAAATATGTGAAGAAGATTATCTTAATTTGCGGAAAAAACTATTGAGCGTTTGTTTGGGGTTTCCAGACGTGGTTTCAAATACCCCCAATTAAAAATGAAGAATCATGAGAAAAAAAGGTTGATACTCATATAAGCTTGTCGTGCAAAATAAACACCCAAGAATGAATAAAATGGAACTCGTTAGCATTTTGATGATAGGAAATCAGAAAATGTACATGAATAAGAAGATGATTCATAATCTGTCTTGTTGCTCAAAGGCTTTTAATTTGGTGCTTTGAGAGTTTCAATTATCCCATGAAGCATTTAAAAATCTTGCAACATGGAAAAAAATATGATCGAAATTTTTTTATATATCACACGTCTTCATATAAAAAAGGAAAAATTGAATCGCTTGTTGTTTCATAAGATTCAGAGTTTGCATTTTCATGTGCATAGTGAAAAATGGGAGAAAAGAACATAGATACCAATGGATAATAATATGTTGAATTGTTGTGAGATCTAAGAGCCTACCTTTTGAAGAAATACATGCATCATCTCTCAAGGATCGTAATATTTACCATTAATTCGAATGGTAGGAATATGAGCGATCTTGGATAAGTGTTTGCCTTTCTCATAGTCATATCTCTTTCCTAACTTTGGACATTTATTGATTTCTATAAATAGAAGAGAGGATGGCAGCGCATCTTCTGGCAAGGATTCAAGATTTGAACATTCAATGACGGAAAGCTCTTGAAGAGAAGTTAGTTGTTGAAGCCCTTTTCCATCTAACATCTTTAGATCAGAGACATCAACGATTTTTAAACTCACAAGAGAAGTGGGAAGTGATTGATTCTTTAGTAAACTATGCACAATACTTCCGCTTCCATCATTCCAAATATGAAAATGTGAGAGAGAAGTAAGGCGTTGAAAGCCCCATTCTTGGATTGGTATAGCAGATAGTCTCTTGCAGTCCCTAATATAAAATGATCGCAAGTTAGAAGGCAAACCACCTTGAGGCAATGATTCCAACTGTGGAGCTGAATGTAGATGGAAGTATTGAAGGTTGGGAAGGGAATCAATGTGTACTTCTGACATTGATATAAGTTTTTTGCAATGTCGGACTAAAAGTAATTCTAGCGGAAGAGCAGAGCCCCCAACATGTGTAAAGGTTTCCAAATTATGACAATAGCCAATGAAAAGCGACTTGAGCTTGGGAAAACAACCTAATGGAAAAGATTTCAAGGAAGGACAAATATTCTGAATTTTCAAATATTCAAGTAATGTGTAGTTCAGCCAAGAATCTTGAGGAAGGAACTCTAACTTCTCACAATTATCAATTACAAGACGTTGCAAAGAAGTGGGCAAACCATCAATTGGGAAGGATGTAATTGATGGGATATCTTCTAGACACAATTCTTTAAGACAATTGCTACCCATTATCATACTTGGCAAAGACTGCAAGCCATCAGACTTTTCAATCTTTAGATATTTCAATGAGTCAAAAGGGGAATGCACAAGTGCTCGTAATAACTCCAATTCCACTTCCTCAATTATTAATTGTTCAATAGACTTGATCCATTGCAAAGACATTGATTTGGTCCCTAATTGTTTGCAGCCTGATATAGAAACCTTTGTCAATGATGGAAGGTTGTCGGGCATGTCTCCCCTCAACATAGGGCATTTGCGTAAAATCAAATGTTTGAGTCGAGGGAAAGGAAATTTCTCACCTTCACCTTCGAATGGCATCCATTCCTCCCAAATAGGTAGATTTTCAAATCTAAGAATCTCCAAGGATGGAAATGGCTGAAATGAAGACAATTCTGCTTTGCTACAACAGAATTCACGCCCAACTGTCTGTACCAATGCCATTCCCATAATCGAGAGCTCTTTAAGAGAAGGTAGTTCTCCAAATGGTGGGAGCAAAAAGCAATAATTGCAGTCAATCACACATAAAAATGTGATATTCCTGAATGAAGAATCTCCCACCCAATTTGGAAAGCTAGTGCCTCCATAATGAATGATTGTCAATCTCTTTAAATCCTTTGAAGGTTCCAGCATGTTGAGTACATCATTCACATTTTGTGAATCTTCAACGTCATAATCCCATTCCAACACTAACTCCTCGATCTTCACTCTCCTCTTCAAGTTTGCCTCCGAAGCATCCATAGGATCATCAACATTTTGTAGCTTCAAAATAGAAAGTTTACCTTCTAGATGTAGGAGCCTTTTTAACTGTTTTATTCCCAATCCATCCGGCTGTTTACCTACCATAAAGGTGCTCAAACTTAGAAGATTTTGTAGTTTTGTAATCTGTGTAGGCATCTCCTTTACAACTGTTCCACTGATGTCTAGATGATGTAAATTAATAAGCTTTTCTATTTTTCCTGGCAATTCATCAAAATACCCACATTTCGATAAAAGCAATGTCTGCAAATTGTAAAGTGTAAATGCTCCATCAGGCAACCTTCTAATTGAAGTGTGGGAAAGGTTGAGATACCGTAGATGATGCAAATTGCCAATTGAATTTGGTATCTTAATGACATTGCGATAGCCCACTAAGGACAACACTCTTAGACCTTTTAGTTCTGTCAACAATTTGTGGAGGACCCTTTTTGACAAGAAAAAACTTGGTGGGCAATCTTCAAATTCATTTTGTGTTAAAAGAGTCCTCAAACATTTAAGATGATAAAAGTTCTCACATTCCTTAGAGCCACCATAAGTTTGGGGAAAAGATAAATGTCGTGCAGATTTTGGCACTTGGTTTCCCTCAAATTGAACACAACTCTTCCCAGATATAAATTTGGCTAATTCACTGATGAGACCATGCATGACAAACTTTCTTGGATCACCACCGTATTGTTGAAAGAATGACCTTGATAGTAATTCATCAAAATAGTCTTCTACTTCAATCTCAAATTCCTTCTCCCCATGGGATTGTTGGTGCACATTGCCTTCAGCCATCCATAACAAGACAAGTTTCTTCTTATCCAACACAAGATCCTTTGGAAAAATTGAGCAATAAGCAAAACATTTCTTCAAATGTGATGGAAGATAGAGATAACTCAGACGCAAAGCTGGTAGAACATCTTCATTTGAAATGTCCCACTGGTTGCTAGTTAGAATTTTATTCCAATCCTTTGCATCCACTTTTGACCGCAAAAGACCTCCTATTGTTTTAGCAGCAATTGGGAGGCCACCACATTTTCTTGCTATTTGCCTTCCAATTGCTTCTAACTCGATATACTTGTTTGGATCTTCATTTCCAAATGCATGCTTGGAGAGTAAATTCCAGCAGTTATCATCTCAGAGACAACTCAACTGATACATAGGAAATGTATGTGTGATTTCAGCAACTCCTCGTTGGCGAGTTGTTACGATAATCTTGCTTCCCTCTTTTCCGTTGCGAAAAGGAGTTGTGAGATCATCCCAATCGCTATATTTTTTATTCCACAGGTCATCTAACACGATGAAAAACTTTTTATTTCTCATAATGTTTCTTAATTCAACACGAAGGAATTCTAGGTTTTTACTATCAGAGACTTTTGAAGTGACGGACTCAATAAGATTTTTGGTCACCTCGAGGACACTAAAATCATCTGAAACACATGCCCAAGCCTTGATATCAAAATGCTCTTGCACCTTGCTATCATTGTAAAGGAGTTGAGCAAGGGTAGTTTTTCCCAGTCCACCCATACCCCAGATAGTGATCACACCTATAGGATTACCCTTTGGATCTTCACTACACAGAAGCATATCCATTAGCTTTTCCTTATCATCCTCTCTGCCAACCACAACAGATTCATTTACCAACGATGTTGTGGGTGTTTTATGGGCTCTCACGGTAACACTTTGCAAACCAAGGATATCCTTTTGTTTGGCAAAGGGTTCAAGCCTTTGAGATGTTTCTTCTAGCTTAGTGTTCAACCCCCAATGAAATTCTCCAAAAGAAGAACAAAAGAAGGATCGCACCTTGTTAGCTGTGTTTTGAGAATTCTTCTTCACCCTGCATCTTAAGGACTGGGTGTTGATTTCATCCAGTAAATCCTCTGCATCATAGATAGCATCTTTCAACTCTTCAAGCCACTCCTTCACTGCTGGACATGTGATCTGTTTCTCTTCTGCATCATTAAGGACAGCACCAAGCATCAACAGAGTTATCTTCATCTCATCCAACAGTGAGACATTGAGGTTTCTATTTTTCATGAAATCTCGGAACTCTCTTGAGGAGATCCTATCCAGTAAAGTCTGCACAGAAACAGAGAGCAACGCTTCTCCCACCCTGGCTGCGAACTCCATGCCTTGTTTTGTTTGGTAACTCAAAGGTAATGCTTATACGATCAGCGAGAGTTAGACGAGTTTGAGAGGAAGCAATAGAGTGAAGTTGGTTTATATTGTGTGTGTGTGTGTGTGAGAGAGAGAGAGAGAGAGAGATCAATGACTTTTAATTTCTTTGTGCCTTGGAACGTTCTGGGAAATATCCAGGGCGAAAAAAAAAGACAAGAGGGTAATTGTGAGGAAGACAAGAAGGATGTGTATTTTCAACATGGTAGGCCCTATATGCACAGCAACATCTCTATAATTGCAGTGTACAGGTTCTTCCTTTCACTTTCCCGAGGCTGTCTCATTGTCACTTCTCCTTAAGTGGTCAGGTTCACATAGGTTAATATTCATTCATGGTGTCTTCAGGAAGGATGAGCTATATGATGCGGATATTCTTGATTTGTGGTGGATTCGCATTCTTTCAACAATTTGAGGTATGCCGATGAAGCTGTTCTTAATGTTACTGCCGGTGAAAATCCTTTTGGTATTAACTTTTTTTAAGTCTTATTTTATCGGCAAGTTTTAGCATAAAACAATGTTGTTTTGAAAAAGTCGTAGTTGTTTCATTTCGGCTTTCATTTAGGTTATGTCTGATCGTTAGTTTGCCAAATATACTAAGATGACAAGCCACGTACCATCTATGTCAATTTTATTAAAGTATCAATTTTTTCTGAAAGTTTTCACATTAGAATAATGTGATCCAGAAGTTTTTATTTATAAAAAATGCTTCATAGATATTTTGGGTTATCGATGGAGTGTTTGAGAATGCAATATGACTTGCACAGAGGCAAATTTGTCAATCAAATATAGAGTAATTATCTGTATTTTTTTCATTCACGGCAATGATTGGTGGTCGTGCTAATGGTTAAACTCCAGGTTTATATTATTAGTTTGTTCAAAAGGTTTAACTTATGGCTTCCAGGATTTGTCAATTTGATCTTTTTAATCTTTAAAAGTTTGAACTGTTAATTTTAATGATGATTTTAACGGCAGGAGAGTTAATAGATAACACAACTTTTAGAAAACTTGAAACATCAGGATCCTCGATGTACTTTCAAAAGTCGGGGACAGTGGCGGAGCCAGGACCCTGGATCAGTGGGGGCAATTTTTTATTTTCAAACAAATGACAACAAGCTTACAAGTGTAAATAATTTGAGTGGGTTCAAATATTAAAACTCAGTGGGTGCAAAATAAAAATCTAACAAGCATTTACATATACCCCAAAAATTGAGTGGGGGCAATTGCCCACCCTCACTCTAACGTGGCTCCGCCACTGGTCGGGGAACTCCTGTACAACTAACATAAACTACGTATTTGCCTTGAAAGTATTCTTTGAAAGAATATAGTTTCTTAAAGAAAAGTTAGAACCATATCAATTATTCAAAATCGGAATATTGTTAATCCTTTTAATATTTGACATTAATTAATTCATTCTTATGGGTGAAGAAATATTAACCCAGGGTTTACTGTTAAAAATGGAGAAATTGCATTGATTTTAAAAATTTAGGTTACACATTGTTGCATAATTTTCTTTAGGGTATCCATAATTTCTCCAATTACATCCACTGCACGAAAAATATTTGTCAGATATGTCAGATAAGAATTGCTAGTATCTAAAAGGTTCTCCGTGTCTATGTTTAACTATCAAGAAGCTTGAGATTGAGTACAACAGTAATTTTTCCCTCGTCTGTTTAGTTAATCAAACATCAAACATGCCTACTTTTTTATATAATATTATATTTAGTCCTTAATATAAAAATTAATTAAATTTATTGGAGAGATTAAAAAAAAGTAAATAAACTCCTTAAAAAATTCATTTATATATTCATTAGATTATATATCAGTTTATGGTGATGAATACAAATACTTTTAAGTGGTTCATTTAGCTTATTTATCTCTCTAACAAAAATCAATTGCTCATATATTAAAGGATGGAAATAGTATATTTTGGTTTCCTCATTCAATGTTGGGATCACACCCATTTCTTTTAAGCCGATTTAGGGTCGCGGGATGCCATTTTTCATCTTTCAAGGGTGAAATCAGTGGCATTAGCTTCTTCACATCAACTCTTTCTTGATGGTTTGCTCAATATGTGGTGGTGCTCTATGAGAATTCTTCAAAAAAAAAAATACTATTTACTCACATTTTTTCATATCAAAACCAGTTGTTGTACTTTTTTTATTCCTCCAATTGTCCGAGGTTTTATTTCCACGATATTTTGGTTCTTTTAGTCATGGTTTTGTCTTTTCTTCTTGTTATTTATATTTTTCTGGGTTCTTTAGTGGAGTTTTCTAGTTGATGAAGGCCATTACTTATTTATTTTTATCTTTACATAAGAATAAAATTTTCCTTCCATAAAAAAAATAATGCTATTACATTTTAATGCATTTCCAAATAAAATATCAAGACATTATCCTTTGGTTCGGCTGGAACTGTTTTGAGACCAAACAATAAGAAAGACAAAAGAGGATAAATGCAAAGAAGATAAGAAGAACATGTATTTTTCAACATGGTAGGCCATTATTTACAATAACTTCTTTGTTCTTTCATGAAAGAGACTACCCAGCAAATCAGTCCTTTACCTCATTTTTCCTTTTTCATTTCGTCATGATCAATTTTTCTTCCTTATTGGTCCCAAGGAATAGTTTCCTTTTTGATGATTGTCAATTAATCTTTAATTGTTCCCTGATTCTGCAATTAAGGCATTTCAATAAATCAAGATTCAGTTTTCAAAATGATCAATTATCATCATCTGAATAAATTTTAAGGTTATTCGTTATCATCCATCAAAACTATACTTTCCTTTTGCACGGGAGTGTCTCATCTAAATATATCAAATGGTGAAACTTTTTGATTTTTTTCACGAATATCAACATATTGAATTGAATTCCTTAATATGCATAATTCTTTATGATAATTTTATCAATGTTTAAACCAAAATATATATTAAACTCTCCCACTATTTTGTGTACCTAAACAATTGTTTAAAAAATTTAATTCCACCAC
>JANTPZ010102244.1:0-12352 GCA_025593235.1 Vachellia pachyceras
GGAAAGATCACTTTCCCTTGCCTTTCATTGATCAAATGTTAGAACATCTTGCTGGAAAAACTAATTACTGCTTTCTTGATGGTTTTTCAGGTTACTTCCAGATTGCAATAGCCCCAGAAGATCAAGAGAAAACAACCTTTACATGCCCATTTGGCACTTTCGCTTATAGGAGGATGCCATTTGGTCTATGTAATGCACCGGGGACCTTTCAAAGAGCCATGATGGCTATATTCTGTGAGTTTTTGGGTTCATCCATGGAAGTCTTCATGGATGACTTCACTGTGTATGGTGAGAGCTTTGATTCATGTTTGGATAGCCTTGAGAAAATTCTTGCTAAGTGTATAGAAAAGGGTTTAGTGCTTAACTTTGAAAATTGCCATTTCATGGTAGACAAAGGCATAGTGTTGGGTAATTTAGTCTCTAAGCATGGAATTGAAGTGGATAAGGCAAAAATAGAGGTTATATCATCACTCCATATCCTACTTTAGTTAAAGAACTTAGGTCTTTTCTTGGTCATTGTGGTTTCTATAGGAGGTTTGTTAAGGATTTTATCAAAACAGCTTTACCCCTTTCCAATCTTCTGCAAAAAGATATTGCATTTACCTTTGATGATGCAAGTAAAAGAGCTTTTGACACACTTAAGGGCATGCTTATATCACCTCCTATACTCATTGCACCAAACTGGAATTTAGACTTTGAATTAGCATGTGATGCATCTAATAGTTCAGTTGGTGCCATGTTGGGACAAAAGATAGATGGAGTGTTTAGGGTGATTGCATATGCATCTAAGACATTAGATAGAGCTCAAACAAACTATACTACTACTGAAAAAGAGCTCTATGCCATTGTATTTGCACTAGAAAAATTCAGATCCTATCTCATCAATTCTAAAATTACCATTTTCACTGACCATGCTGCTATTAAGTACCTTTTCAACAAGACACATACAAAACCAAGGCTGTTAAGGTGGATTTTGTTGTTGCAAAAGTTCCATACTCAGGTAAAAGATAAAAGTGGAGCTGCAAATCATGTTGCAGACCATTTAAGTCACCTTCCACCTGAAACTAGGGGAGTTTCTGACTCTAACCAGATCTGTGATGAATTTCTAGCTGCCATTTTATTTTTTATAGCTAAGCATGACCCTTGGTATGCTAACATGGTAAATTTCTTAGTGACAGATCTGATCCCACCTTCCCTCTCTCATTTTCAGGCACAAAAGCTGAAAAGTGAAGCTAAATACTATATATGGGACCCACCCATACTATTGAGGATGTGTAATGATCAAATAGTAAGGAGGTGTGTACCAAATGAGGAGGTACAAGGTGTGCTAGAGGCATGCCATTCTTGGGCTTGTGGAGGCCATTTCAGCACCAAAAAGACTTCAAGAAAGGCATTAGAGTCTGGATATTATTAGCCAACTATCTTTAAAGATGCCTATGAATTTTGTAAAAATTGTGATAAGTGCCAAAGATTTGGTAGCCATAGTAGGAAGCATGAAATGCCACAAAACCCCATTTTGTTCTGTGAAATTTTTGATGTTTTGGGAATTGATTTTATGGGACCTTTCCCTTCATCATGTGGATTCCATTATATACTCTTGGCTGTAGACTATTTTTCTAAATGGGTAGAGGCAATTCCCACTAGTAAAGATGATGCAGCCACTATTTCAAAGTTCATCAAAAGCCATATTTTTGCAAGATTTGGAATCCCTGAGCTATCATAAGTGACCGTGGCACACACTTCTTCAATATAGTTGTAGATAAGTTTCTATTCACATATGGAGTCAAACATAAGATGTCCACACCCTATCACCCTCAAACAAATGGCCAAACAGAGGTGTCTAATAGGGAAGTGAAACAGATTTTAGAGAAAATGGTTAGGCCAACAGGAAAAGATTGGAGTTTAAAACTGAATGATGCATTATGGGCCTATAGGACAGCTTATAAAACCCCTGCAGAAATGTCTCCATATCGGTTGATTTTTGGGAAACCATGTCACCTACCAGTAGAAATAGAACATAGGGTATATTGGGCTGTAAAGAACTGCAATATGGACTTCGAAGCTGCTGTAGGGGAGAGAAAACTCCAGTTACAAGAACTTGAGGAAATTAGACTTGAAGCTTATGAGAACTCCCGCATTTATAAGGAGAAAACAAGGCTTATACATGACAAAGGAATTCTAAGAAAACACTTTTAGGTTGGTGACAAAGTGCTGCTATTTTTGGCCAAATTCAAGTTTAAGAGAGTAAAGTTCCAAACAAGATGGGTGGGACCCTATATAGTAACTAAGGTCCATAATTTTGGCATGGTTGAGCTTGTGAATGGGTAAAGTGGCAAGAAGATGAAAGTTAATGGACACTTATTGAAATTGTATCATGAGAGTTCTAGGACCCCTTGACTTTCTGCAATCTACTTGTCTCTTTTTCTTTTTCTCAACTATCATACTGTTCTGTTTCAATTGTAAAAAATGAAAAAAATATATAAATAAATAAATTCTCACATTAAACTCTTGTCATGATGGTCTTGGGAAAGGTTTGCTTGATGACTTTGCAGGATCATACAAACGATTTGTGGATGGACAACAAGTTGGAAGTACACAACTCTTGATTCTCACAGGGATAATAATCTAGACATCTCCCTACATGGTTGTCTCTTTCCTCTCCTTACGTGATTAAATCTACTGGTGATATCATTAGTTGCTTTTCATTGCTCAACATGAGTGTGGGGGAAGAATTAACCCATTAGGAACCTCCATTCTCCCTGTTTCTACAAATTGCATTGAGGGCAATGCAAGGAGTGAGTGTGGGTGGGGGAATATCATGTTTTCTGGTTATCTTTGGTTATCTTTTGAAAAAAAAAATTGAAAAAAAATTCTGCATTATTGCTGGATCTTTTGCTGTATCTGCTGTCACTTGCACTTAGATATTAAGATTTTTGCATGATGGGCTGTTATGGAACTAGAATGAGTCTTTGAGATATTTCATTGAACTTAGCACTAAGCCTAAACAAATCCATGCTTAAATATCAATGCAATTAATCTTGGTGAGTTAAGATGAGGTGAGTAAGCTAGTTGTGAGGAATTTGAGCCTGAATTATTCATCCTTAATAGTGTGATGTCATCAAGTTTGGTAAATTCCTATAACTTGTCTCAATCCTTAATTCAAGACCACATTAGCTCTTGGAATTGTGAATATGATAAGGGCATTTCTTTCAAAACCCTTTGACCAAACAGTAACCCAAACATCTTAATTCCATTGCTTAACCCTTTGAGCCCCTCATTCATTCCTTAAAATGCCAACCTTGATTAATGAATATTGCATGTTTGATTATTAAGAGAGCTTTAATGCTTGCTTGAAACATGTCGGGAATCAATTGGACACTTAATTATTCCAGCTATGTATTTGAGTGTAATTGTTTTACTTTGAGGTTCCTTATTGAGAACTTGAAACCCTTTACTTGACGCTTGGATGTAGAAAAGGAAGAGATGTTGAAAAAAAAGAAAGAAAGAAAAAAAGAGAAGAAAAAGAAAACATAAAAAAGGAAGGAAAAAAACATGTGAAAAAAAGAGAAGAAAAAGAAGAAAAATTAGAAAGAAAAAAAAACATATATACATGAGAAAAAAATTTGAAATGATAGACACTTATTTGTTGATATGCATACATTTGGTGTCTATATCTTGGGACTAATTTAGTACATGGCTTTAGAAGTCTTTAACAACAAGCATTACTGTTTTGAAGGATTGAGTGCATGTGTTCATTACTTACTAGTTCCAACAACAAAGAATGGCTCACAGGCCCCCAAAATCACAACACTAATAGCTGTATTCAAAATGCAATTCAAGCATTATGGATCAAGCACAAGGGGGTTCAGTATAAAAACTTGTTTCCCTTGCTGTAGCCAACTCAAAATAGAACAGAAATCCCTTTTTTCAAACAACAGTTTAAGAAAAATCTTTTCATGATCAAATGTGTGATTAATAGCAAGCAGGTTTCATGGAAGACAAGTTGCAGCCACAACCAGCAATCACAAGTGATCAAAGGAAGAATTTCAATGAACTTAGTGTACCATAACAGGGCAAACTAAATTTTTTTAAAAAAATTAAGCTTGAAGTGTCAATTCTGAACACAGTGCAATAAATTCACTAGGAGTATCAAAAGGTATCACCAACTTAGTCAAACAAATAGATGAAGTGAGGCTAAATCTGGAATTTTTTTAATAGAAGATACCAAAGAAATGAAGGTCCAGTTCCAATCAAGGAGGAAAGTCTAAACAAGGACTTATTTAATCGCCAAGAAAAAGGATAAAATGCAATGGTTTCACAAGAAGTGTCAAAAGATATTGCTTTTAAAAAAGAAGGGGGGAAATGGTTAAGCAATGAAAATGAAAACCAAATAACGAAGGTAGTAGGGCCTAACATGCTTATTCCTAAAAGGAAACAACAAAAATTTATAAAAGAAAAAATACGTTGATATCATAAATTTGCAGAATAGCTACTAATTGAAAACTAGTGAGCTAAAGCTAGAGGAGACTCTAACTGAACTGAACAACAATTTTAAGAGGATGATAGTAGCATACTATTCTCAGCAATCACCAACTAACCAAAATAGCCTCAATGTGATAGTTGCAGCAAAATTATCTAATGTCATAAGATTGAATGGTGACAACAATTATGTTCCAAGATTAATTCAGCTTTCTGCAAGTTGTCACAATGCACATGTATCAAAAATTAACAAACAATAACAGCGAGATGCACAATGTGAAGATATAGTACCCTAGCTCAGATCAAATATAGGACAGGTAGGGATGGAAATAGGCTAGGTCAGGCTAGGCTTTGATTAAATAGGCCTGAGCCTGTAATGAAAACATTGAACCTGAGCCTGGGCCTAAGTCTGAATGTAGGCTTTTTTTTAGGCTCAGGCCTGAGCCTTCGAAAGGCCTGGTAAGGCCTAAAGCCTTTTTAGAGGCCTACATATAATGTAGACCTCTAAAAAGGCCTCAAAGTAAGCGTTAAGCATACTATTGTGCACCTTTAAAAGGCCTCAAGGTAGGCTTTAAGCCTACTATATTTATTGGATGTAAGTATTTAATATAAAAATTTTGATTTAAAAAATACAAAAAGTGTTATTTGTATCATATAAAAATAATTATATTTATTTTATATATAAATAGGCCAGCTTAAAGGCTTACAGGCCGGGCTTTAAAAAAATAGGCATGGCCTATTTATACAATTAGGCCTTTAAATAGGCCTTAACTTGGCCTTTTTAATAAATAGGCCAGGCCGTAGGCCACCTAATAGGGGCCTGGCCTATTCCCATCCCTAAGGGTAGGACAGTAACTAACCTAGCTAAAAACCACATAATCTGTAAAATAAAACTAACTAAAAACTAATAAGACAAAGCTCCCCAGCAACGGTGCCAAAATTTGATCCCCAATCGTTTAAAGGTCAAATTTAATACTCAAGATTATGCAATTAGTGGCACAACCCTAAGGTTGATCTCTAAGGAGCTTGAATATATCTAAGTTGTTAATTAGCAATTTATTTCACAAAAACTAAGAGGAACTTGGTTTGGTCATCTAATCTGGATCAAAATCATCATCTAAACTATTGTTTCTTTTTATTTCCTTTTCAATTAAAGCTGAAATATAGTAAGAAAGAAATCAGAAAGTGAATTACTATCTAAATTGCTTCCCAAGAAGTCTGTGATTTTGCCTTCATTGACTCTTTTAATATATGAGTTCACATATATTTTTAGCAACAATTTCCTTTCACTAATTTCACAGAGGTGTCAAATGAATATACCCAGCCAATTCCAACAGTAATATCATTCAATATTACTCATGAATCATTCATTGTTACTCAATCACAATCTCAATCAAGCTAATGGTTTAGGTAAGAGCTACTCTATAACAAAAAAGTTTATCATCCGAGTATATAGTTTTACCATATCAAATGAACTAGCGTTAGTAACAAGTCTGAATCATTCTTCAGGTCTTTACTCAACATCATGAGTTCAAGAATTGAATCGAAAAGAATAATTTAATGAAGAATGATGAACTCCCCAACTAGACGAAGCTCTGGCTTAGTCACAGCTCCTACGGGAGTAAGAGAATCAGCTGCACATGATGGTCTCCACAGCAACAACAACGTACTAGGACTCAAACAACATCCTGGTGGACTCTAGCACTGGTTACATGCTTGAGATTGTGAGCTTCTGTTGCTAGGATCAGACATATACAACAGAGAACGGTAACGCTCCTCTTTGCTGAAGTCGTGCTACTCAGGAGTCTCATTCAGTGGATCTGTGGCTTTCATTGGTCTGAGAGTGTAGTAGTCTGGAAAAAGGGGAAAACGTGAGGTGGAGGTGAGATGTGGTTGTGGTGTGAGAGTGAATCGTTCATGAACAGTGAAGGAACTAATGGAGATACAGGACAAAGTGAGATGGAAGGTGGGAGATGATGAAAAGAAGAGAATGGAAGGAGAGAGAAATCAATAGAAAAGATGGAAAAATCTCCAAAATGGAGTTTACTCCTTTGTAGAAAACGGCGGTGAAGTGCTGATAATCTGGGATGGATTCATCAGCGAAGGTAGAGCTGATCGGATGAATGGAATCAGGGGCCCCGGGACAAGTGAACTAACTCCTTTGATCAGAGGTTGCGAAGATAGTTGAGACGAAGTGATGAAAAAAATCAGAATCAGACGGTAGAGAGCTCTTGATCAGTGGCTACTAAACTAAGGCAGTTGATTATCTCTCGGCCTAAAGCATGATGCCTCCAAGCTGGATTACCCCTTTGCCTGAGACGTGATACTTCCTGCTGACGTGAGAGCCTCCTTCAGTCTTTGCCAGCTGTCCCCTTCTTTGTTCAGCCTTCGTTGATTTTTTTCCGTTTTGTTTCCTCTTTTGTTGGGTTCTAACTGATTCTGTTGTCCTCTTAGTTTCCAACTGGATCGGCTTTGTCCCTTTTCTCCTCGTTGGCGCCTTTGTCATTTTAGAAGTATGTTGTATGAGAACTCCAAAACGCAACGTTCTGTCACCTTATTTTCTAGCAATTTCTTTCCAAATTTGTCCTACATAATACACACACACAATATCACACACTCAAGAATTTATCTCTTAGAAAATTTTAGGGATGATAAAGAAATAACCTCAAATTAACAATTAATCTCCATTATCAATTATTAGCACAATTAACCTTTTATTAACTCATTTAAGCCCAATTAAAATACTAAGAGGTTAATATTAGGTGCATTTTCTTCATATAAAATTTGGATTTATCAATCGATATGATCCGTTTCAATTAACGTAGTCACCTACTGGTCTTGCTCTTGTGGATAAAATCGTAGCCACTCATCAACTTCCTTTTATATAAAAAATATATTTTTCCAAAACTACTAGTTCCATAGGTCTAATAGAAAATCCACATATAATTTCATTACAGCAGAATATCAAATTAACTCAAAAGCCAAACATCAATATATATGATAAGTGGAAAATGGTTGCCTCTCGCCAAACAAAGATAATACTATCACAACGGTAGTCCCCATGCTTAAAACCAATAATTTTTCAAAATCAATCTACAAAATTCAACATTACCACACTTTAGTTTAATAACTAATTTAGATGGTAAAAATAACGACTTAGGGCCTTAAACCCCTATAGAATCTCAAATATCACATTAGGCTACCACTAAATATATATACACATATATATATTTTTAAAGCCAAAATTATATTCACTCTAGAACTCAAAATACTCATAAAACAAAATCCTTTATATACCTCAATATATCTAAAAGCTAATAATATCTTAATACCAAAAATAACTTCACACTAAAAATTTCAACTTTAAAGTTTTAAATCTCAAATGAAATATTTAACTCATAAAAATTTATTATTATCTCCATCAACCTCAAATAAAATATTGAACTAAAACTTTAATTGGTGAAATACCCTATATATTAGGAACCTTATACCAAAAAATGAATAAATAATTTCTAAAATAATTCAGATATCAAATAAATAATTCTACTAATACAAAAATTAATAATATAATTTTCTCTACTAATATATGGTCTTATGCTAATAAAACTCTAACTGAAAAAAATATCTAAATCCAAAAATATTCTCTAATCAACATAATATTACTAGAATTAGAAAAAGAAAAATATTTAGAATAACTTTCATAAAAGAAGTTTAATAAAAATATGAGATTTAACTAACCTAAATGATCCCATAAGCAGAACCTTGAGACTGGAAAATAACTCTATACACTTTTCCCTCTCTCCTCTCTCTCTGCGCTCGCTACCTCCTCTCTCTCTCTCAGCTGTGCGTGTGTGTGGGGGGTGTGTGTGGTGTGAATGACAGGGTGGTGTGGGGGTATTTATAATACCCCTTTCTCATGTCCGCCCAACACTCTGTTTTTTTATCTTTCTTCCAGAACACTCAAACCTTCTCCCTCACTCTTCCCTTTTTCCTTTCCATTACACCACCATCCGCATCCTCTTTTTTTAAATAAACCAATGGGGTGTTACATCATATTTCAAAACATTTCTCTAATACCACTTCAGTCTCTATTAAAAGTTATATTGAACATGTTGTAGCAAAATAAAGAACAATTTTGATTTTTTTTGCCAAGAAGAACAATTTTGATACTTGTTAACTCTATCTAAAAATTTAATAAGGTCCTAGCTTTTTTAAATGTACATGCTTTCAAAATTAAATAACATACACCAACGGGGTAAAATGATAAACTAATAATAAAATTAATGACATGTCTTATACTTCGTCTGGTCATGTTTATAAGCAACATTTTCTCATATATGTAACTTTTTTATTTTTACCCCTAATTACAATTTTCTCTCATCTATTTTCTCCACTACTTTTCTTTCATCTCTTTTTTAAGTAACAATCACAAAATTACCCAGAACAATTTTTTTAAGTATATCCTTATTTACATATAGGATGAGTAGAAGATATAATGAGTGAAAAAGAGTTAAAAGAAAATGAGCGGAAAAAAAAAAGAAATGAGAGTAACATATATATTAAAGGTAAATTCCAATTAAATCCAATTGAAATAGTAAAATTCAGATTCAATAATTGATTTAACAAAATCCCTAATAAAGCTAAAAGTAGAACTAATAATATGGGTTTAGCTCGCGGGCTTGGCAGGTTAGATTGAGCAAAAGCTTGCTTGTTTGGATGTGGGTCTTTTTGACCCATACCCGCTATGAGCTAACCCGCCAACCCTTTTTTTAACAAAAAATTAAAATTGATTTATTAAAAAAAATATGTGGATAACTTATGATCATAACGTAAACATAATTAATATTGAATACTTGTTAATCATTTGATTGAGTTATATTTAGTTTAAATTCTATCGCATAAAATATATTATATATCTTTAAGTTGTATTATCTAAAATTTGAATTAGATATTTTATGTTCAAGTTGTAATATATTTTTATCAATTAAATTTATGAAAAGAATATTTAATTTAAAGTATTGAAAAAATAAAAAAAAAGAATTTTAAGTCCAAATTGAAAAAAATATCGTGGGTAATAAAAATATAAAAAAAAATTAAAAAAAAGGCATGTTGTGGCTGTAGTGGGCCAAACTGTAACCGACATGCTGACCTACTTTACCAACTCTAACTAAAAGGTCTTATTAAGAATTTTTTAATATTGTTAAAGAATTAAATACTCTTTATGATTGAAATATTGAAGGTAAACTTTAAGTAACATATACAGACCAAAATAACCTCATCTCCGAATAGAGTATATCCGACATTTAGATTAGATGGGGCAAAATAACGGCGGCGGGAGGGACAAAAGGTGAGAAAGAAGAATAAAAGTGTGAATGAGAAAAGGCAGTTGGTTGGCTAATGTGCTTGTATCTTTATGGTTACATTCCTATCAATCTTATTTATAAATATCATTTTTTTGCACAAAATTCATCATTGTATTAAACGCATAAAATATGGTACAAGGCAAAAGCCAATAAAGTCTAAAAAAATCACCTAAAAGGAAACCAAAACAGAAGTAGAAGAAAACAACAATAACACTAAAAAATGATGAAAATAAATAGCCTTGAACTATCCGGTGTTAAAAAGGGTGTTGCATTCTTGATGAGTTAATAATCTTAATTGAGATGGAGGTGTCCAAACCCATTCAAAAGGACAATACCTACCTATAGAAGCCTTTTAGACTAAACCCTTAAAATTTAATGCAATTTTTTAACTTTTACTCTCAATTAATTGAATGTTTGTCTCATCTTTTTTTCACTTATTATCTCATCATTTTTCCACTCATTTTCTCTCCTTACCATCTTCATAAATAAGGGTATATTTGGAAAAAAGTTATCTTTATTACACATTCATTGTTTTAAACTAATTTTAACCACCAACCGGTTTTGTATAATTTATACCGTTGTTGTCATTGTATTAAGTTCAATTTTTTTACTAAGTATATATAAAGCTCAAAAGTCAAAATTATAACAATCAAAATGAATGAATACTGTGTAGCAAGAAGCCAACAGATCTATTTTACTTTATCTCCATGTTTTTCTTAACGTAATTAACTTCCGTACATAAACTATTATTTAAATAAGCCAAGATTTTTAATTTCTTCCCTGACCCGCAATTCACAAGCTCTGTTTCAGAATTAAAAATTTTGCAATTTAATTAACCTCTTGTAATTAATTAAATTGCAATCTCAACATGCTCGTCCTCATAATTTTCTGCCCATCATATCATATCATATCATATCATAGTCACAGTATCAAATTTAATAAATATCTTTATAATCAAAATGGTGCTTCAAATGTTCTTAAGATGGTTTCTTTAATACTAAACAATCATATTAATATTAGGGAACGATTTTTTTTTTTTGGCCTCAAATCAATTTCATTGAAGACATTATGGCTGTTTATATGCTCTCAATGAATTAATCATTTTTTATCTATTAGAATTGGAGCATTTTAGAGGATTTTTGATGATATTAGTGAGCTTTCATTGATATTAATTGCATTAATTATTATTAATTGCAATTACATGAAATTAAAATTAATTATGGATCAACGGTCATACTTTTCATCATTTTGTTAAGTAGTTGATCCTAGAATATTTGATGCTACTTGATTCAATTTTCATTGTAGGTACCTTCCAACATCATTGGGCTAGTTTTAACAATTATCAATTGGACTTAATCCAAGACCATTTCATTAGAGTTGGCCCAAGATATTCACTTGCATACAAAGGGAAGGAAGCCACTTGGAGCAAGCCTTTTATGTATTCATGAAGCCCACACTATTATTATTGGGTTGATTCATTTTTGCTTGGGGGGACACCTCCAGATTCACGAGAAGAGGAAACATGATGCCACCTCAAATGCCATTAATTCATGCTACTAGAAGACAAAAAAAAAGAGGGGGTCCATTCTTTCATTGCATCCTCTCTCTCTCTCTCCATTATTCCACTCAATTCACGCCACACACGCTCCTAATTCCTCTCATCATCTATAGCCCATTCATTAGACCAAATCTCATAATCCCTTAATTCCAGCTAGTCAAACGCACAACAAGCCTGGGGAGATTCCATTCCTCATTGATTCTCCATTTCAGTCGAGCCACCTGGAGAAGGGGAGGAATTAAATTAATTCCAAGTGTGGGCCATGGTGACCGAATTGATCCAGCAAATACACAAGCCACGCACATAGGAGGGGGGAGGAAGAAAAAAAGAAGACACGCCTCCTGATTCGATTGGGAGAAACCCTCAGACCTCACAGCCACTCACTTCCATTTCCTTTCTTCTTCCATCATTCCATAGCGAGCCACCACCGATTCCCCTCGTCAGCAAATTCATCCACAGTGATTCCAACTTCACTCTTCCATCTTCATCCCATCGGACACACACATTTCGGGCCATATGCTCGCACAGGAAGAGACTTTCATAAAGGAGTGGGAACTCTCATTTTTTTTTCTTTCATTAGCGCCGCCACTGCTCCAGATTGAAGGGAAAACATGCCACCACGGAGGCAATCTGAATAATTAATTCCATCACACCGCCTGGAAGCTTCAAACATTCCATTCATTAACGCGTAGCCGCTGGAGCCTTCATCCAGGACTATTCCTTCTCTCCCAAGCTTGCTGACCTCCACCTCTCGGTTTGTTTTCCAGCAGAAGATGGCCATAGAATTTCAGTTAATCGGTGGGGAGAATTTCCAATCCATGAGTGGTTAATTGCATTGTCCAACGGTGATGATGAAGCTAACCGGAGTCCTTGAGCAATTAGGGGAGTTCTCTAAATTTTAATTTCACTTTCCAATCTTTGTATATGCAATTTATAATTCTAGGTTGCTAGA
>JANTPZ010102245.1:0-12676 GCA_025593235.1 Vachellia pachyceras
AAAGGGTGCGACGGCCAAACCTGAAGGGCCAGGTAAGCAAGGGAGCGACGACAGCGAGCACTGGTGGCGGTGTCTTAGGTAGAGGCGGGAGCAAAGTCCGAACGCGAGAGGGATCCGATAGTTCTGAGGCAAAAGCGTCTGAACTTCAACACTCTTTGCCTAAATGGAGATCTGGGACTGTCTTTGGATGGGGATGAGCTTCAACGAGATGAATATCTGGGGCTGTCTTTTGATGCATCTACAGACGAAAAACAGAGTAAATGCATGTCTTTTGATAACGGTTTGGCAAAAGTAAGTGCACGTAAGAGGCGCATTAAATGCAGCTGAAGGGAATGGTCGTGCGATGAGCAGATTGATTCACGAGCGTTTGGGGCAGAAGCACCGATTTGTGGCTTGTTGGGAGAAGCCACTTCTGCTCATAAGCCACTTAAAGCCAGCAGACTTATCAAACGGGTCAGTAAAATGAACAGTGGATTACTTGAGCTTATTACCACTGTCCAACGGACTTATACCTCCTTTAATAGTTGCCAAACAGATCCATTAATAAGTGATAAGAGTACCTGGAAAACAGTACAAATGTATAAGTTGAGTCAAATCATTATCCTCCAAGGATAACTTATACAACTTTTCAATAAATAAAGATATGATACTCTCTCGAATTAAACGAATTATTTCTGCAGAAAATAGGGTAATGAAACAGTGATATATAGTTGGCAAAAAAAGAAGAAGAAACAGTGATATATAATAATATTAAAAACTCAATATAGGAAATGAGTGGAAAGCTTAGATATAGAGCTCGGTGCACACATTGATGAAGATTGACCACACATCATGTATTGCCTTTTATAAGTAGGGAACGGACTTGCTTGACAAAGCAGTGTAAAAGTCAAACGCACGTTTAACAGTATTTTTTCGTAAAACGAGATAATCCCCTTCATGTGTTTACCTTGACTTACGTAAAAATACTTCTCTACCACTTTACCAAACGGGCACATATGACCGTTGATAAGCAATAATGTTGATTAAATGTGGCTTAATGATGATTAAATACGATAATTTATAATCGTTAACAATTATGGTGATTTACAGCAATTCAATGTGGCTAATGAAAATAACAAAACTGAAAAAAAGCATAAATGATACTCTTCTCTTATGCCCTTTATTATCTTAATTTTACATATTCCGCCAACTTAGCGCTTGTTTGGGAAGCCATTTTTCCCAACGGTGCACGTAAGCCGAGACAAAATCATCTTGAAATATGTAAAAACCATCTTGAAATCCATAAAAACCATCTCGAAATCCGTAAAACCATCTCGAAATTCCCAAAATGCCTTGAAATCTGTAAAATCCATTTTCCCAACGGAGTTCCCAAACAAGCACTTAGACATACTTAAAATTCGAATTGACCTGCGGACTCTCTACACACACACACCCATTAGAATGATCTCCTACAAAATAACACAAGTCCCTAAAACTAACAGAAGCCTGCCAAAATACGACAGCCTAAATCCCTAATTATGATGACCAAAAGAAAGTTTCAGCCAAGCATCGTCACTAGGGAAGAGAAGATAAGTTCTACTCTAATAGTAACTATTCATTTTTAATCCTAAATAAATTTCCTCAGCAACCAAAAGCAGCAGCGTCAAATCTGATCTAGACATGGACAGAGGCACTGTGATAGTTGTTTGCATTAGAGATTAACTGGGGGAAAATTAAATTGTCAAATAACGAAGAAGGAAAAACCGAGTAGAAGACCTACAGGATATTGAACCGCCACGATCCGATTAAAATGTGGGCAGTGGTAATGTGCTCCGCCACAATTGCCAACTTTGTGCTTCCTCTTGAAGAAACAGTCGTCCAAAGTTGATACACACTCCGAACTACGTTTATTTGTCCAATGAAATAATCCATATCGTTCATTCTCCTCCAAGATAGATTATATTATATGATTCTTTCTGGTTTGGGAACTCCCTATAGTGAATTAACGGTAATATAAGAAAACATTTTGCAACAATTTTGGTATTTATGGGATTTTCACGAAGATTTTCAGTGTTACGTACTGTAGGTTTGTGCGTTGTTTTCTAGCTGTTTGGGTTACCAATCATGACGGAAAGGAAATCAAATATATGAAAGTTCTTATCATGGCCCTGTAATGGAAATCAAATTGATGTTCATAGAGATTAGATTTAGCTTCTTTAGTAAGATCCTTAACAGCCTGATATATATGATTTTAAATTTTCATATATTTTTCTGGAACAGTTACATTTTGCACTTTTATTTTCAACTTTGTTAGTATAAAAGTATGAATTAAATCCAGAAATCATATTAACCTTGCATTTCTAGAAGTTAGTGAGTTTTCATCTTCATGGGGAAAATTGAACACTAACATTTCTATATTTTTTAGGTGTTTGGAGCTTGGCGAAATAGTCGATTAAGTTTATTTATGCTTAATACTTATCATGTTGGAGTATGAACATAATCCACCCTTAATGGATTAGGTCCAAAACACATATGTTGGGGCAGATGCACTAAGAAGCGTATTTGTGGGAATAAATTGTAATTTCCCAAAAGATATTTAAAAGGAAAATTATAGAGAGGTCCAAAGCAAGCCAAATAATGACTCAAAGGTCCCAAACAATCTGACAATTATCCTCAGGTCCCATGGGACCTCTTTGTGATTAATTTCAGTTTGTAAAAGTCCAACTTGCCCTCACTGCTCGTTTGAACTTTAAAAAGGGGGTTGAAGCCGTTTGTGAAAATCCTACTTGTTTGAAAATCTTGGAGCCGCCTCTGCTCGTGAGTCGCCATCGCTGTGGTCACCCGTCATCGTCACCCTGCTCGCCTAAAGACGTCGCCGTCGTTCTGTTTTAAACTGAAGTTGTTGCTGTCGCTTTGGTCGCCTGCGGCCATCACTTTTCAAAATCATCGAGCCGCCTGTTGTGATTGAAGCCATCGACCCATCTTGCCATGAAGCCGTCACTCTGCTGGCTGTGAGCCGTCGCTCTGGTCGCCGTGAAGCCATTCGGTAGGCCACCGTGTATGGGTGTTTTACTAATCATAATGTCTGCTCTACTTATGATTTGTCCTCTATTGGCGTTTTGCTTCAGCTGCTAGATTCCCTTTCAATAATATATTGTATTAATGAAAATGATGATTTAAATTTATACTGTGAAGTTAATATGTGCTATTCCTCTGAACTTGTGCATTTGTGGATTTTTGGGTTAACTTGTGCATTTGTGGGTTAAGTTTTGCATTTGTGTACATGCAAAATTCTGTCATGTGGTCTATGTTTTTGGAATACACCATGTAGGGATTAAAATATCTTAAGACATCGCTTGAAGCTGTCTTTGGAATACACCATCTGGACCACTGACTCCTTGAATGACCAAATTGAAATACTTGTTTTCTCTGTAAGTTTGTATTTGTGAGGTTGATCAATAATTTGTTAAGATAATGTCTGATTTTGAAAGGACGCATCGTAAAAACTTCATATGCAAGATTGTGTAGTAATTTTAATCAACTTATTGAGATTTTCATCCTTTGTTAGATGCTTGCAAATACAAATCATATATTAAGAAATATGTTTCAGACTGTGTATGAAGGCAGCTGCTATATGGGAAGATACAATGTTGAGTTGCTAAGTTTTTGTAATATTCCCTTTATTGTTCTGTAGAAAAAAGTCGCTTAAGTTTCAGTTGTATATTTGTATATTTCAATAAACGAAGATGGAGAAGGGTAAAGTAATAAAAAGGTCCTCCAATTTTTCTGGCTACCACTTGTTTACGGAAGAATATTTCAAGAATAAAGAGAGCGGAAATGTAAGAGGAAGGGGAAGGACACTAAAAAGGGGAAGACATTCACAGGGG
The DNA here is from genome assembly GCA_025593235.1 of Vachellia pachyceras. Taxonomy (NCBI): domain Eukaryota; kingdom Viridiplantae; phylum Streptophyta; class Magnoliopsida; order Fabales; family Fabaceae; genus Vachellia; species Vachellia pachyceras. Next base: position 3,867 of record JANTPZ010102245.1, read on the forward strand.
GAAGTGTGCAACTGAGGGTTGCATGGAACAGATTGAGTGAGAAGGAAAGGGCTTCATATATTAAGCGGGTCAAGGAGATAAGAGGTCCGTGAAGAGGGAAGAAGTATGTGGTGTCATTCCTAACAAGATGCGCTCCAAAACAGTTTATAACAGTGTGCGATCAAATAAAGACAAGGCCAGAATTGATCTAAAGGCTTAAGGCCATAGGCTTCGATAAGCTTGTACATGTCTGTTGCACACAAATCAACCGTGATTTGTGTGCACAGTTCATGACGTGTTTTCACCCTGCCACCAATGTTGTGACAATAAGAGGGGAAACTCGAGTACTAGGACCTATAACTGTTTAACAATTTATGGGTTTTCCACATGGAGGGCACAAGATAGAGGTTAATATTGGGGATAAAGATCCCATTTTGTTTATCTCTGTACAGTATATAAGGGTTTACCATACTAGAAGATAGGAAAGTGGTTGATGGGGGAGAGTGATGACAACTTTGAGTTGTATTTTGTACTATTTGCATTAGGTACCCTATTGACTCCATTCTCAAGCATATATGTCATTGAGCGTGTGTTAAAGTGCTTGACAGTGACTCAGCATGTGATTGATGCCTTAGATTGGTGTTCATTCATTTTGACAGAACTTTCCGATGCTGTTGCAGGATTTAAGAGGGAATTGGTAAAAGGAACGGTCAAAGAAAAGAAGACAGTAGGCGACTGATTGTACTTCCTTATGGTAAGAGACTTTCTCATTAGTGGCTTAATTTGTAGTAACCTTGTCATTGTTAAACTTACATTGTGTTTGATTTAATCATGCAGATATGGTCCTGCTGTTTTCCTTGACCATTGGTCGTGCTACATGCTCCATGCCCAAACGATGTGGTTTTATGCTTTAGATTCATTAGTAGACTAAGGCGCAGAGCAAAGCACGAGGAACAAGAGTAAAACAACGAGATGGACTAATCCAAAGGAGCATATAGCAAATAGAATGGTATCATCTAAATGATTTGTATTGTTTGATGAGTTTGTTTCTTTTTTTACTGTTGATTGTGGTTTACTTTCTTTAGAGAGGCTGCTTCTTCCAAATGATGCAAAAGCTGAACCAGAATTGTTTCACCATGAAGACAATATTAACAAGGAAGTGACTTAGGCTAAAGTTCATGTTTAATTTGATGTGTATGTAAACATTACTAAATTGATTACTGCATGTGCTATTTAATAATTCAGCTTCATTGTAACCATTTATTTTTATTGACCACAATTTGTCCTTGTAGGGATTCTTGTGGTGTCCACGTGCTTTCATGGATACAAATGTGGGATGCCACAGAAGGGGACTACAATTATTCAATGCCTTATTATAGTCCGGTTGAGCTTCAGCAACTGAAGAGCGGGGTATTATGGTGGCTTGTTAATAACCCCAAAAACATATATCGTGAAAAAGTCATGATCATACTTGAGGGGTTCAAAAAGTGGAAGAGGGAGATGTAGATTGTTTTGTACACATTTAGTTGGTCATGTTGGGTTGTAAATAACATTTATTCCTTCATTTCCATTTTCAATTGTAAACATTCACTTGGTACTTAGATGTAAAGTGTTCACATTGTTTTATTAGTTGTAATATAATTTATGTTTACCTGTGCATAAGACTATAGTGATTATCAGTATCCTTGGTTAATGATATAGCTGCCGGTGAATATTGGTTAATGAATATTGATGTTGTTGAATATCATTATGTCCAGTGTAGTTATTGTCAACCTCCAAAGGTTTAATGTACAACCCAAGCAGTTGACATAAACAACCCCAATAGTTGTACTGTACAACTTAATGGCAGCTGCTGATAACAACCCCAACAGCTGCCATTAACAATACCTGCAGTTACCATCAACAACCCCAGTAGCTGCCATTAACAACACCACCAGCTTCTATTAACAACCCCAACAGCTGCTTAACAACACCACTAGCTTCCATCAACAACCCCAGCAGTCGCCGATAACAACCCCATCAGCTGCCATTAACAACCCCAGCAGCTGCTAGTAATAACCCCAGCAGCTGCCATTAACAACCCCATCTGCTGCTATTGACAACCCCATCTGCTACCAGTGACAATTCCAGCAGCTGCCATTGACAACCCCATAGCATGGTAACGAAAGAATTGAAACCATATTGTATAACACCATGTAATATCCATATATCCAACTTTCATTTTCCATTATATACATTTACATATTGCAAAAAATATGTGGTATACACATGAAGTCAAAAAAACATGGTTAAACAAAATATACATTTACATTCCCCAACAAAATATACATCAAATTGGGTTGGGATTCTTGCAAGTCTTGGCAGTGTGCCTAGGCTCATTGCATCTCCCACACTGATAAACCCTTTTGTTTTAATATTGAGATTCAATCCTGCTTCATTTCGACCTGCCGGTAGCCTTCTTGTGATTGGTGGAAGTAGTAGAGTCTGTGTCATCATTTGTGTCACGGTTAGTGCCTCTGGACGGGGAATTTTTTCTCTATGCTCATGAATAAAAAATCAACATTATGCTTTCTCTCTTTCACAATCCATATATTGAAAGACTCGATAACATTTGTAATAATCTTATCCCATTGTTTGTGCTGAAATTTGCTTTGTGCCCATCTATCAATAGCTCATTGAGTCTCAACCCATTGGGCTAATGGAGGAAAGAATGCTTTAAGTCTTCCCAAAGCAACGTTGAATTCATGTTCATGCCTTGCATATGCAATTAAATCAAGCATCTTCAGTGCATTCTCCTTGGTATTCCCACTAGTCCGTCACTTGCCTCTATTGACCTTGACGCACTCAACACTAAAATTCTCCTTCACATATCTATAGCAAAATGCATGTCGCTCACCTCCAAATACATCTCTTAACAGAACTTATTATGCTAGGATTCCTATCGAACACGATAGTGATCTCCCTTGTGCCAATTATCTCCTTCAAAATCCCAAGAAACAAGTCCATTCATCATGTGTTTCCCCTCTGACTATGGCATATGAAAGGGAAATAATTCATCGTCTACATCAAATGCATTAGCAAAAACTAATGTACCCTTGCAGGGACTAATTAGATGACATCAATCTATATACAGAATGCCACAACACCCTTGTAAGAAGACTTTGATTAAGCACCCATAAAAAATGAACACCCTCTCAAATCTGTGACTACTTGAGAATTGGCATCGGGCAACCATGTCAGGATCGATCTCTACTACCCTATCACATATCCAAGGAATAGCCATGTATGAATCTTCTTCACAGCCATGTATTTTCCTAAACACTTTTGCTTTCCCCTATAAGCTTGAGTATAATTAAGACGTAACCATAATCTCTATACATCTCTCCCCTAATCTCATTAGAGCTCTTGTCAATGTTATCCCTCAAAATGTCAACCATGATTGATGATGTCAAAGTTGATACTTTTGTATGTGCAACATTAAGGTTATCCTGGGCATCATGTTGGTGCTCATCTTTAAGTGTTCGTATAGTCAGGAATCATGTATCTTGACATTCTCCCATTGAGTATGCACCTAAGTACCATGGACATCCTTCAACCACGTACTTCACAATGATCTTTTGCTTATTGTTCTTCACATACTTGTATGAAAACTTATGGGCAATGCTATACTTGTATAATGTTTCCTGAAGAGCATCCGGATGGGCAAACACTTAACCCTCTCTAATTATAACATCCTTCCACTTAATTTGTACATCTAATTTCAGGTCTGCTTGTAGGCATCATTTGCACTGCCCACTCCAACGATGGTGAATCTTCATTAAACATCATCGATGAATTTCCTTCCCATCCTTCAGACATGCCATCTAACCTACAACAAAATGACAACTACACTATGTTAGTGCTTTTAACTTTCTCTTACCTCAATTATATCATATTTTCCACATCAAATCCAACTTATGATAAATGTTCTTCTGGATCCTCCCTTACTTGTGTTGTCGAATCATCGTCATTGTCTTCTACATAAACATGTCCATTTTCTTCATTGAATTTAATTAAGTGTTTAACTCCTTAATCATCTACAAGGTTCACAAATGTGCTTCTATCAAATGTCAAAGTGAACTTCATGATAAATTTGTTGATCTCTTTTCCCACAGTTGATGCTATAATAGTTTTTAACTCTTCATAACTTGTGCCTTCTTTAATGCGACTCTTGATCTTATCATTCAACCTACATACATTTCCCCAGCTGATTCATTGCTTACAAATATTCCTCCTATACGAAGGAAGCACATCATATTCTTCCTAGACGTGCTAGCCATCAGTATTGACGACTACAGAATACATTTGTCATTAACCATCTTAGAAGCCACATTAACAACCTTCGATGTTGTTGTTAACAACCTCAATAGCTACATTACTTGTCAACACTGCAACTTCACTTTTTATTTGCATTCTATCATCATTTTATATAAGAAACAGAGCATGATCAATAAAAACAGAGGACACACGACCTCCTACATAGTGAAAATAACCACATTATTTTTCTATCCATTTTAATGACAAGCATTAATATTGTGCTCGCATCAGGTATCAGGTTTGCTTATTTATAGTTTATCCATCAATGACAAGCATTTTTTGTTGTTGCAGAAATTTCCAACTTAGATTTGCTTATTCCAGATTAGATATTATGCTTCCGTCAACACTTTGTTCTTTGCTTTTCCTTCCTTCGAATAGAGATTAATCAAGCATATATATACACACACACCAAAATAACAATATTCCACATCTTATGCATAATGTACAGGTTTAATATGTTCACCATTAGAGCAGCACAAAATCGGTTACACTTTTCACGGAGGAGATACACACCCACTGAAAACCTAGCTTTCATTTTAGGACCAGCCATTTCGGACCACCATGCTTTTGTTATGCAGGGAGGAAATACCAAACCTTAGACATTCATATCAACAATTACCAATTTTAGAAACCCTTCGAGCTCTTACCAATTTCAGACTCACTTTATTCCCAATTTTGATCTGATTTTCTCTCACATAATTCCTTGTTTTGATCTCTCTCTTTCACATAACTAAAGGGCAATTTGGATTTTTACAAATTGAAATTAATCACAAAAAGGCCCCATGGGACCTGAGGATAATTGTCAGATTGTTTGGGACCTTTGAATTATTATTTTGCTTGCTTGGGACCTCTCTATAATTTTCCCATATTTAAATTCAAACGTACGTGGGAACCTTATCAGGAAAATGGGCAATTGTCATTTGAATTAGTATACAAATAATTGAGGAGAGATTATCTCTCAACAGAAGACAACAACCACATGGAGAAAAATATGGAGACTTTTCACTCTCTCTCTCCATGAAAATTCCTTTTCTCTTTAAAGGTATTTTGCTGTGTATTTGTATTTTAGATCCAAATTTGTGATCTTTAATTTGCGTGGGTATCCGGAGATGTACAGTTAGAATCTACAAGTACGCCCTTAAACTTACATATCATAACAATTTTTTCACATCACTCCTTTTTTTTCAGAGCATCTTGGATATTGTTTCTTATGTTTGAACTTATAACAAACTAATTTGATCTGAGATATTCTTTTTATTTTCTCCTTTCAATAGTTAAGATCAGAAGTTTATGGAGCTCACAAGGTAGAAACATTTATGCTATGGTAGCAACACTTATGCTATGGTAACAACATGAAAGTGAAACATTATTTATTATTTTAAACGTAAATTAGTATGTTGGCGCTTTCTTTGTGTAGGGCAAGTTTAAATGAAATTTAGCCAAAAGAGCGTAGCATTATTTCTCAGAGAAGCAAAAGAGCATGCAATGAAAGATACAATCTTACTTTTCATATTCCCTCCGTCCTGGGCTCAGTCTAATTCTTTTACTATTTAAACCAGGAAGAGAAGTTTAGGTATTGGGAAAAGTATAAGATTATTTTGGAAAAACCCAATAAGCCTTTAAGTTGCTGAAAGCTTCTGTTTACATAAAGCACTCCATGATGTGAATTCTTTTCACTAGAGGATAGGCAATCTTTTCTCTCAATTTGAATAAGCAAACACTGCAAATTTTTAAACCTTTATATTGCAAATGTCTTGAAAATATTCCTTCTTTATCTTTCTGCTATATGTCACAAGTCCCACATCGGCGAGGTTCGGGAGGGTGCTGGGCTATAAGAAGCGGGACGCTGCGCACCCCTACGACACGTGTTTTGGGGGAGAGGGTAATGGTCCCGTGACATATAGCAGAAGTAGAGGGTGATGGTGATATCCAGCATTAAGAATATCGTTTCCAGTTTCGGATACCTTCAAATAAGATTCATACTGAGGTTGATGTTAATGTTAGATGAGTACATGAATGGTATTCTATAAACAATGTAATGATAAAAGTTGTATGACTGCTAATGTATAGTAGTCCATTTTAGTTGAACCAACTGAATATATGAATCTCGAATTCAATAGATCTATAAGAGCTTATTTGGTTTCTTTTTCTAAAACCTATGTTTGATTTCAAAACTTAGGTTTTACCCCAAAATTTAGGTTTTGTACAAGTACTCACATTTTTCAAAAAAATTATTTTGGATATAAAATGTTGGTTTGAAACATAGGTTTTGAAAATACTATTTTCTTGTCAAATTACATCATTTCTTTTAATAAATTTTCTTTTTCATACTTTTTTCTCTTTACTCTTTCCTACCTACTTTTTGCCTTGAACTCCATGAAAGCCAATAACTTCCCAAACACAATCTTTTAAAACATAGGTTTTGAAACCTAGGTTTTGCCTCGTAATCTTAAAAGTTATTCTCCAAAATCTATTTTTCAAAACCTAGGCCTCGGAATCCGTAAAAGCTTCTCAAGAGGATTTCCAAACGAGCCTTAAGTAAGCTCTAGTTAAAATAAATTGAAATCTTCCACGTTCTTCCTCTCCATCCCTACTTCCTCCATGCAGTCAACAACATCAAATAAAGCAAACAGAGATCGTTGATAAAGATGGAAATTTGGTCGATTTCGAGGAGAAAAGCTTATGGTAGGTGGGAGAACTAAATATTTGGAGTTTGAAATATGGAAGTTTGGTCGATTTTGAGCAGGAAAAAGTTTTATCTACCCAAACAAGCCCCACTAAGTCTCAAAGTGCTTATATTGTTTATTACTATAATATTATAATTTTTGCTTATGTATGATCAGTGGCGGAGCCACGTTAGGGTGAGGGTGGGCAACTGCCCCCACTCAATTTTTCGGGATATATGTAAATGCTTGTTAGATTTTTATTTTGCACCCACTGATTTTTAATATTTGAACCCACTCAAATTATTTACACTTGTAAGCTTGTTGTCATTTGTTTGAAAATAAAAAATTGCCCCCACTGGTCCAGGGTCCTGGCTCCGCCACTGTGTATGATCAAAGATGTTTCATGTTTGAATAAAATAGAGGTCACGTTATATATAATTATTCCTCAATATAAACTTTTTGCAAATAAAGAGTGAAAGGAAGAGAGACGGAGACAAATGGGGCAAACAAGTGGATAGGGAGAAAGCAATAGTTACATTGATGCTGTAATTTTCTTGGTGGCATGACTGATGGTGATCAATATGGGGCCTGTTTGTGACAACATTGTAGAAGCACATTTAAGTAAGTTGAGACAATTTTTCACACATACTTCATAAACCGTAAATCACGTTGAAAAAGTAATTTACACCGCTAATTCAAACAATACAATTGGTCCAATCCAATCTCGACCCCAACCCTCCTATGTACCAAATAGGGTATCAATATTCGACAATGTCCTAAATATAAATACCTTGAATAAGAGAATATATGTGTTTAGTGAAAGTGTTTTTTAGGAAGTACGTTGAAACCACGTTACACATAAATCAAGAAAAAATTCCCTTCACATACTTACCTCGATTTTTGTAAAATTACTCTCTCAACATATTCCCAGACATGCACAAAAACAATGAATTTTTCAGCCATGCATACAAAAATACAACCCAAAAGCTAAAAGCCTAGAACTGGCAATCCGATTGAGTGAGTGAAGTAACGAACCAACAACAACAATAATGGGAGGAAGATATGATTCTTTAGATAAAACTGCGGTCCTCTTGCATATTTTATGAAGGTCCTGTAGAAAAAAACAGTTGTTCATGAAGGGACACAAAAATATGTTTAGGAATGAAATTATATACAACTTATTGACTATTGTGAGAAGAGAGAAAAAAACTGTGATAAAAGAAACTTGAAAGTTACCAACGCAATCGGGTTTAGTAGAAGAGGTTAGTCTATTACAATGTAATGAATCAAGATTTGAATCATCATTGGAAGATATAAACACATTTAAGATCGGTGGAAGATATACACACGTTTAAGATTGTTGGAAGATATACAAACATTTAAGTGGCCAAAAGTGTCTCAAAGAAGATTATGCCTATTAGAAAGATACTTGAGAAAAGTTGACCATTGAAACCCAGATAACTAGATGAGAGAAGTGAATGTTAGGAAGGCCCCAACAGTGTAGCATAAATATTCCCAATGAATCCACAACAGCACATAATGAGTTTTCAGTATCGTCTATTACTGTTATAATTATTGCTAGCTGCTGTTCTTAATATATTATCACGTTTGTAGTGTAAGACCGGAGTTAGTATAATGCTATTTGAATTCGATTCACTGTCACTATGTTTTTTACAAAAAGATCAAAATGCATTAAAAAAAGAACCTGCATACAACAATAAGAGTTTGTAAAATAAAAGGACACAAACTTAAAGCCTGAAGAGATCTAGGATCTAAAGGTACTACTTGGATACTGGAAAAATAAAAATC